>JAPTHN010000130.1:596215-862741 GCA_026936325.1 Platynereis dumerilii
ACACCAAGTTGTCACGGAGATAGAAACTTGGGGAGAAACCTGGTAGAAAAGGGAGAAAGGCATGGGTAAAATCTAGGTAATAACCAAGCGGTTTTTACCCAATGGTTTTTACCTGCCAACCCTGGATTGCAGAATCTACACATTTCAATGTTAGAAATTGTCTTGATTCCTTCGTGATTAAATTCAACCAAAAGTTTTCAAATCCAAATTCCTAAATCCTTAGACATCAACAGCTTAAATTTTTCTTGCAACGATAAAAAGGAAAAAATCTACAAAATTATCTGAAGTTTGAGTTTAAAACATCTGTTATGTAAATCATTATAAGTATCACAATAGAAGAATATAAATATATATATATATATATATATATATATATAGTAGTTATACCATGGGCATATGTGGTATACGGAGATATATACAGCCAAGGTGGTAAATATAACCCGAGGGCGTAGCCCGAGGGTTATATTTACCACCGAGGCTGTATATATCCCGTATACCACAAATATGCCTTTGGTATAACTGATTTATACCATTATTCGCTGTTTCAGAGGATTATTTTGTTATCATGTGTTTGGAGATGAAGACCGATTTACTAAAAATGTGTCTATTTTATTATCAGAGATACCAAAATGGTCATAAAATTTTTCTTTATTTAACAAAGTTAACAACTTATTTTTTAAATCAATATTCCAGTGTCAATAACTTTAATTATGTTCAAGCTACAAAAGCTCTTGTAAACTCCAGAGTGAGGCTCAATGGCATCTGTCATGACGTCATGATTCAAATGCTGGCTTCTGATTGGCTGATTCGGTGTTTGTGCATTGTGACATCACCACTTGTCACGTGACCACTAAATATACGTGATATATGGCGATATATATCATGGTAAATATTGAAGGATTTATCAGCGAGTATGGTATAAATATATTTATACCATACTCGCTGATAAATCCTTCAATATTTACCATGATATATCTCGCCATATATCACGTATATTTAGTGGTCACGTGACAAGTGGTGATGTCACAATGCACAAACACTGAATCAGCCAATCAGAAGCCAGCATTTGAATCATGACGTCATGACAGATGCCATTGAGCCTCACTCTGGAGTTTACAAGAGTTTTGTAGCTTGAACATAATTTAAGTTATTGACACTGGAATATTGATTTAAAAAATAAGTTGTTAATTTTGTTAAATAAAGAAAAATTTTATGACCATTTTGGTATCTCTGGTAATAAAATAAACACATTTTTAGTAAATCGGTCTTTATCTCCAAACACATGATAACAAAATAATCCTCTGAAACAGCGAATAATGGTATAAATCAGTTATACCAAAGGCATATTTGTGGTATACGGGATATATACAGCCTCGGTGGTAAATATAACCCTCGGGCTACGCCCTCGGGTTATATTTACCACCTCAGCTGTATATATCTCCGTATACCACATATGCCCATGGTATAACTACTATATATATATATATAGATAATAACATAAATTATATGATTGTTAATTCTAGAATATATACAGAGTGTACACCTGTTTTTTACAAAAATATCTACATCAGGTTGAAGAATCATATAGAATTGATCACAACATAATGGTCTGATGTTTATAAATAACTTAAATAATGTACATTATAAACAAAATAAAGTGATCAACACAATAACAACAAAAAATTAAAATTGATTACTATTTTCTCATAAAGTATTTGTGCATTAATGTATTTTTGTTCTCACACAAATATATATAATGTCTTCGAAGTTTACCAAACTTATCAAAACTGACAAGGTGTGCCTGCATTTTATTTTAATCTACATTTTTAAATACTTTTTTTTAAATTGACAAAAACAAAACCTGATGTAGTACAAAATCCTTTGACAGAACTAAAAATGGGGTCGTTCCAAAAATATTGTTTCCAACTTTTTTAAGTTGATTTTTCTTTTTACCATTTACAGTCATATGACAATTATGTACGGAAAACAAAATTACAAAAATGACAATATAATATGCATCACCTGTAGGCCTCATTGAAAGAGCATAATATCAAAACAACATATTTGCATAAATTTTTTCTTCCCCGATGTTAAACATAGTAACATCATGTGGGATAATTTACCAACATGAGAAAAGTTTACCTTTGCTCCAGGGTTAATCTTCTGCATTAGAAGAAAAATTTCATAGCAAATGCACAGAAAATATGGAAACTCCCTGCCTCTTATCAATAGTCACATCAAAATGATTCATAATACCTCGGATTTGTAAAAGAGGAATACATTTGAGGTCTTTCGTTAAACAATCTTATCACTGTCATTGTCCTTGATGATCACAATTGCGAAAATGATGAGGAGAATCTGAAAATAAAAATAAAAATTTCTTATCTCCTGGCACTGACACGCAATTGCAATTGTTAAGAAGAACTATAATATACCGGTAATTGCACTTGAAAAGAAAGGTATTTTCAATTGCAATTGTAAAGAAGAAATATCAACAAGTAATTGCACTTTGTCTCCTGTATATCAATTTCTAATGACTGTATCTTCTTGCAAGTTTTAAGAAAAAATAAATCAGTAAGGGCATTTTGAATAAATGGTATTTTTGACACTTTTTGATTGCAATTTAAGGGAAGGATATCAAGCTGGCAATTGCACTTATTCTTAAAACTCCAATCTCTTGCAGTTAATTTCAATTGCAATCATGAAAAAGAAATATGAAATAGATGAATGCATATGGAACGAATGGCGTTTACGGCATTTTTCAATTGCAATTTTAAGAAAAAATATCAAGCTTGTAATTGCACTTGGTCTTTTGAACCTTTTTAAGCATCTTTTCCACAATTGCAATTATAAATATCATATTGGTAATTGCACTTGGGAGTTAAGATCTCTCCTGATGCTCTACAGCACAGCATCCAGTCAAGCGCGGGATACTTGTTAAGATGAAAATTATGTCTGGGCGATTCCCTTTCATTGGCTAAGTTTTATCCCAATTTCATGAAATAATAAAATATTGGTAACTCAATTTGAAGTTTGAGTATGTGTCAATGCAGTTTTATAAAGAATTATATCATATTGACTATTGATTATTGGTAATTGTAAACTGAAGGACAAAAATAAGTTATCGCCTCTTTAGGAGACTGCGGTATGAAGTTCTGGAGGAAAAATACCTTAATGGAACATGGAAACAATTTGTAATTCTGTATTTTTTTCAATAAATCAGATCACACCAGGTCTGGGCTGACACATTTCACTGCAATAATGAATAAAAATCAGGAGGTCGGAAAACAGAGTTCACATCTGTCAAATAAAGCCCCTTTGCATGCCTGACTGCAAGGCCTGATTAGCCAGCTGTCTCATAACTTTTTTTGGCACTCACTTATGGGTTATGAGTGCCTGGAATTTCAGTAGTTGTGGATTTGGCGATCCAGAAACTGTCTTGAAATGGTCATCCAGCTTCTGAAGGATGTTGTGCCTGTCTAGATCATGGGTTGTGACTGCAAGTCTGCATGGCTTTGGAAGGCCTTCATTCAGCCTGTCAGACCAAACTTAGTCATGAGCTTGCTGATTGTAGGCTGGGAGTAGCACGCGCTTGTATACCAATAATATCCTATAAGACTATACAAGCATATGCAATGCGAATTTGAAATTGCAGAAGCAGGGTCATTTTGCCTGATATACCATATCTATCAATGACTGTTACTTCCGCTCGTGGGGAGTAGCCCCTCCGACATGCAACCTCATACTGGAACAAACCGGCCGCCAGCATCTCAACTGCTCAGCCTCATTGCCCAATGGAGAGTCCAAGCATTGTTAGTATTTCTGCATATCCCAACTCGAAAGATCAAGGACCTTATTTAAGTGCTTTTTATTTTTGCAGTAAGGCAACTCATCTTGAGGATTAGGATAATTATTGCATTTCATGACCTTCACCAGTGCAGAGGCAATGACCCATGACAAAAATATGTAAGAACATTGAACACACAACAAATAAGTTTACAGAATTGTTTTCTTTAAATTATTTAAAATTGAAAAGTGATAACTTATTTTTTTCCTTCAGTTTACTTGGCGTCTGTTGCTTGAGTATCCCATGTCAGGTCGTACCAAAACAACCTCACACCACTATAGTTCTTCCTAATGATCTACAGAAATCTGATACTATTATCAAAACATTCAGAAATGTATCCAGAAGTACTCCGGGAAACAGTGGCGTCCCTATGGGGGGCACAGGGGGGGGGACACGTGCCCCCCATATTGGACCTGTGCCCCCCAGGTGCCCCCCATATAGTTGGTGCCCCCCCCAGAGAATCGCGTGCCCCCCCAGGTGCCTCCTTGCTCGAGACCCCCCAGTTACGCCACTGCCGGGAAAATGAATGTTATTTGCAGTGGCGGATCCAGACATGATAGTCTAGGGGGGCCCGGACATGTACCGCATTCGCGGGCCCGTATTATAGAAATTTTTCTTCAAAATGCTATTATTAATCTTGGTGGTCTGGGGGGGGGCCCCCTAGGCCCCCCTCCCCTGAATCCGCCACTGATGATAGCTGCTCTCACAGCCCAAGTTCAAGTTCAATATTACATCGTCCTGCGGTGAGCAGACCCGGTAATGACAAATTTTTAATATTCAAACTCTTTAAAACTTTGAGCTTTTCTTCTTTCTCTGTTTCTTTTAGTATAAAAATCAATCATTAATTGTCTAGAAACTTAAGCGCTGTGGTATTTTTGTGTGTGTTGCGTCTTCAATACAATGACGCACTCAGGTAATATAATCATTAATCAGATTGCAATTACTCTAGAAGAAAAAATTACTATTATATTATAAAGAGTTTTACTCACCAGAAATACTATAATACCAGAAACACCTCCGATAAGATACACATCATATTTCTCCAGCTGAGCCTTCATGTTAGCGAAACAGCCCTGAAATAAAGACAATCATCATCATCATCATATTATCAATTCATATATGCTTTACTCTACTCCTCCCAAACTACTCATTGCTCACCCATGAAAACTTGCAACCTCCTTTCTTTCACTTCCTACAACGACCTTATCTGGGTTTGGTCCCTTCATTTTATAATTTATTTTTTCACGTTCTATGCTATAAAGACAATTTTCACTTAAATTACCAAATTTTGTTAATAATAATTTCTTTTCACTTTAGTACACATGCGGAGTACTCAGTACAATATGCATTTTCAATATAAAATTCAGCTGTTTTTGCGAAGATCTTCCCTCTTTTGCAACTTCAATAATTATTGTATATATACACACTACAAGAATGGACTCATGTACATTGTACAAGTAGGGCTGCAGCTTGATTGATTGATTGATTATTTTCAAAAAGCAAAAAACATACAATCACATATAAAAAATAAATTGCAATTTGATTTAGATGCATATTTGAACTTCCTAGCTTTAATATTAATAGTTACAGACTAAATCTAGGAAAATGCGTTGAATTTTTTTTGCCAGCGGGACAGGTTCACGTCGTTGCACATTAAGGATCTACAGAAGGCACTGTAACAGTTAGATAGACAATTTAAGCATCAAGAGCTTTAGCAGGAATCAGGTACTCCTGCAGAGAAAACCAGATTAAAATATCTTTTGTTGCTGGCAAGAAAACTCACTTTCTAGATGATTTTTTCAAATCTGACGTAACGCGGGACACAAAAAAATCACCTGTTTTCCTGAGGTTTTTGATGGCTAGAAGCCTTATTTTGAGATAAATTAAACTTTTTAAAACCTAATATGATATAGAAGAAGTCAGGCCTTCCAGTGGTGTATAATATAGAATAATACATATTTGTAAAGTACATGTAATCATCATTTAAATGCAAAATTTCTGAAATTTTACGACATTACGACACGTGACCTTATGTGTGGCATCTTGCAGTAATCGTGGTTCAATTTTAAAATATCAATTAAATGCTCATAAGTTCTATTTTCAAATGCATTTATCAGATTTTGCTGGCAGGTAAAATTCATTGTATGCTGCTTGTCTACTTTAGGCTGAACTTTTCGTAACACTTGCAAAAACCTTTAAAATTGGAGAGGGGTTCTAAGTTTAAACCACGAAAACTCCAAGTAGGTTAACCATACCTTGTGGATAAGGCTATTGCCTAAATGCTCATGAGATTTATTTTACTGTGGTATAAAATATTGCCATGTTTTCAATCATTTTCTCACTTCTGTGATGCTCTGAACAAGGCTGAACCAAATGTAACACATACATGCTTGAAGCGTACAAGACTTTTTTGCTAAATGTAATGGACTTCCAAATGGACAAAAAAGGGCAGGCCGCATCATTAAATGAATACATAACAATCACATTTGATAATCTTGCTCTCATATAGCCAAAAAAAGAGGTACGTACGGGTTAAATTCACAGATAGCTCCAAAATTGTATGCTCTCATGAGATGTTGATTTCTCATGCACTAGACAATAACTGATATAAGATATATTTACAACATGTCATCTTATTTGCAATATCGGAATTTGTTCTCAGGTGTCTTGGTAATGTTTTTAAACATTTTACTTGAGATTTTGACAATAATCAGGCTTCTGGCACAGTTTTAAACATGATGTCTGAGAACGGTTTTTTCTTTGTCGCAGTAACAAAAATTCATTGACGTGTATAAAGTCTTTTTTAGAAGAGGACGTATTTTTTGTTGCTTTGATTAGTAGGAGCATCTTCTCAACTAATTTCAGTGAAAATTGATACAAGGAGTACTTTGTACTTTATAGTAACATAACTGAAATATAGTCGTTTTTGAGAAAATGCCTTTAAAGTTTGAGCTTTGCATCGATTAGACTTAATTTAGACTCTTTTGATGAAAACAATTTTTGGTCCGAAACCGCCATGTAACGCAAATTGTACGACCTTGTGACACGCGACCATAAGCAGTTCATTAGAAGTTAGGCCTAATATAAATGTTATCGACTCTTCATAGAACTTGCAGCAGCATTCTTTGGATTTTTTACAATTTCATGCTAATTTCGGCAATTCTGGTTGGATTTTCATCAAACAAACATTGAAATGTTGCCAATTTAGTGCTTTGGCACCTTCTACGGACGTTTTATGGTCGTTTTTTGCAGAGCAAATGTAGAAATATGTACCCTCTTGGCTGCTAGTGCTGTAGCAAAAATGATAGTGCATGCAGCATCGTAGAGGCCTTTTTCAAATTTCCTTAACTGTGGGCCCAAAAAAGCTCCAATAGTCACCAAAATTTAATCAGGTATTGTGTAGTACAAATGAACACATCACGCCAAACGAAATTTAAATCCATCCAGTAGTTTTTGCAGGAGTCAATTCACATACCCACTAACGCACATGCCGAAGTGCCATGGTCCACAATAGCTTCTCAGCAAGCTAAAAATAGCATGCAAGCACTTTAAGCAGCACAGACACTGCATGGTTCAAAACAGGCACACTGGTTATGGATATACTAAGGAGAAGAAGAATAAGGCACGGTTGACCTTTGACCCGTGGAAGCCAGTCCATTTTACGTTCTTTATAATTTTTTCCATCACATATAATTATGGGCACCAGAAGTGACTGGTCGAAAGTCAAAAACGTACAGAGAATGTATGATAAATTAGAAGGAGATTGGTGAAAGACAGTGACCTCCAGAGTGCTAACAAGATTGCATGAAATTCTTGGGGTAAGAGCAGCCGTGCTGCTAAAAAAATATACTTACAGTTTTCCAGTTGCTGGTGGCATCAGTGGGAGCAGAGGCGCAGGTATCAGGCTGGAGGGGACTATTGCCACTATCCATCTTACAACAGGCGTAAGGAGCAACTAACTGGACGGTCGTGTTTACGTTTGAGATGGTAACTGTACGATTCCTGTCCCACACGCTGTCCGTATAGAAGTCCATGTAATTTTCTACTCCACAACATTCCAGCTGAAAGACAAAACAAGAATCTCGGGATTAAAAGCAGGAAGGATTCGGATTGGCATAGATTTGGTAAGGCAAGGACCTTATCTGATAAGTAAATTTGAATAATATACAAACCAATTTAATATAAAGTACACCAGATTAAATTGCTCAAATTCACTCTTTACAGTTAGTAATTTTTGAAAATGAGGGAAAACAAGCATGCCCTATAAAAAAAGTTTAAAAAAATATATATATTTATGAATAAAAGAATATAAACATATTTATGAATAAAAGAATATAAATATGTTTATAAATAAAAGATCATAAATGCATTTATAAATAAAAGAATAAAAGTATATAATAAATAAAAGAATATAAATATATATAGTTTGCCTGAAAAATTGAGAACAATAAAGACTTTGGAAAATTTCAAAAAGAACCTTAAAACCGACTTGTTCGAAAAATTCTACCCCTGAGCTCATTTGAGCAGCGCTAATGAGCAGTTAACTGGAATAAGCACTATATGAAGTTATTATCATTATTATATATCTTTGGTTTTTTTAATTTTATCTGTGGGTGTTTGGCTTTTTTCTCACCTCAACCATCATCACAGTCCAAGCAAGGTTAAGAGCTGTAAATTTATCCACTTTCTCATAATTCTGTTTCACTGAACTGCTCAGGAATGTTTTGATCTGACCGTCCAGCTGAAAATAAAAGCAAACAAATCTTAAAAAGGTAGTATGTCCTCATATTTAATTGAGTATCTATGGATAGATTTCAGTCATATTTAAAACATTCCAGTTGAAAAATTCACCTAATTACTATTTCATTGGCAGTATATGAAGTTTATTTCCTTTAAAAGAAATGCAAACAAATAGTTTTTCATGTCATGAAAAAGTCCTGACTTGTTTACAAATCAAGCAATGCAGGGCTCTCAGTAAGTAATTTAAGGCCTTACAATCAATTAAACTCACTTAATTGAAGAAAACTCACAATTCCGTTGATTGGAAGTGCATACCATACTTAAAATCTATTAGTTTATGATCTATAACTACAAGTTAAATTTTACATAGAATCGGTGGACTAACTACCTTTAAAGGAAAGTAAATAGTTTCGTGCGGCAAATTCTTACTATTCATGGCTAATTTGGCAACAATTAAAGGTACATTGTCGCCCAATTTAACAGTTGCTTAAAATAAAGTTTAGAGTGTTATTGAACTTATTCTAACTGATACAGTTTTGTTATTGCCATTATAAGCCCAATATATAAAGATGAAATCCTTTAAAAATGTAAACAAATTGTTTTTCATGCCGTGAAAATCCTGTGTTTTGTTTACCAATGAAGCAGTGCAGGGCTCTCCTTAAGTAATTTAAGGCTTTACAATGAATTAAACTCACTTACTAATTATGGAAAACATGCAATTCTGTTGATTGGAAGTGTATAGTACACTTAAAATCTATCAATTTATGATCTATAACTACAAGTTGAATTTTACATAGAATCGGCAGACTTACTACCTTTAAAACAATGTCGGTTGATAAAAAGTTATTTGAATATATTTCTTTAAAAGTCATACCTTTCCGGTGGCATACAAAGGCAGCAGAATAATCAAGGTCAGAGTGATGATTAACAGGCAGGTAATGTACTGAAAATAAATTAAACATTTCTGATAAGCAAAAGAGTCATTGGCTGCCCCTCTGAAGGACAAAGTCAAATGTAAATTGGCTAGAGTAATCCCTGCGATAGGTAGACAGATAGGTAGAAAAATAGGTAGATAGATAGATGGAGAGATAGATAGATAGAGAGATAGATAGATGGAGAGATAGATAGAGAGATAGATAGATAGATAGATAGATAGATAGATAGATGGATAGATAGATAGATGAATAGATGGATAGATGGATAGATAGATAGATAGATAGATAGATAGATAGACAGATAGATAGATAGATAGATACATAGATACATAGATAGATAGTTATTGTAAGTGCATCCCACTTAACCCAGTTCTGGATTCTCACATGGGTTAATTAATTAATAAGATGGAAGAGAGCTCAACATGTTAGTAACATTGTTACACATTTACCCCATATTAGGGATCTTTTATTTGCCCAGCACAGACACTGATACAAAGGGCTACCCTATTTTTATAATAGTTTTATGAATTTTAAGTATTTTAGAGACAGTTATTGTCATACTTATTAGTATACTTATTTACTCACAATAGCCAGTAGACACTTGCTATTACAGCACGCTCTACACACTCCGTATCTTATTATACTTATTTACTCACAATAGCCAGTAGACACTTGCTATTACAGCACGCTCTACACACTCCGTATCTTATTATACTTATTTACTCACAATAGCCAGTAGACACTTGCTATTACAGCACGCTCTACACACTCCGTATCTTATTATACTTATTTACTCACAATAGCCAGGAGACACTTGCTATTATAGCACGCTCTACACACTCCGTATCTTATTATACTTATTTACTCACAATAGCCAGTAGACACTTGCTATTACAGCACGCTCTACACATTCCGTATCTTATTATACTTATTTGCTCACAATAGCCAGTAGAGACTTGCTATTACAGCACGCTCTACACACTCCGTATCTTATTATACTTATTTACTCACAATAGCCAGGATACACTTGCTATTACAGCATGCTCTACACACTCCGTATCTTATTATACTTATTTACTCACAATAGCCAGGAGACACTTGCTATTACAGCACGCTCTACACACTCCGTATCTTATTATACTTATTTACTCACAATAGCCAGTAGACACTTGCTATTACAGCAGGCACCACACATCCCACAGAAAGTGATGACAGTAAGAATAACTCCAATGGCCAGGATTGGTACTGCAATGTCTTTCAGCAATGCCACTATAGACTCCGCCGCCTCATCAGTACTTGGTGTACCTCCGGAACCATCCTAAAATTTGAAAACAAGTGTAAATGGTTAAGTTTTTATAAAAGGTCATGCGCTTTATACCAATATGTATATTTTCAAAGTAGTTAGCAAATAGATGCATAACGAGGGGAATCTGTATGTCAAAATGCTCATCAAGGTTCCGATTAAATTTACACATCCTTCTGACAAAATTTACACATTGTTCTGATAAAATTTGCATATTGTTTGACAAATTTTACAGATTGTCATGACAAATTTTACAGATTGTCATGACAAATTTACAGACCTGTTCTTTTGACAAAAAAATGCAGATTGGTCAGACAATATTTACAGATCATTCTGAAAAATTTACATAACTATCGTTCTGACAAAATTTACATAACTATTGTTCTAACAAAATTTACATACCGTTCTGACAGAATTTACGGACTGACAAATTTTGTAGATTGTTCTGACAAATTTTGTAGATCGTTTTGACAAAATGTGCAGATTGTTCTGACAAACTTTGCAGATTCTTCTGACAAGATTAACATATTGTTCTGACAAAATGTACATATTGTTGTTCTGACAAAATTTACAGATCATTCAGAAAAAATTCACAGACTGTTCAGCCAAAATTTACATATAGTTTAATCTTCTGAAAATGTATGCTAACTCAGTCTCCTCAAGTAATTTTTTTTAAACAGTCACTTATGTAGAGCAAATCATTGCATGCTTTGTGCCAAAGAAAGTTTCCTCACTGCACTGATAAAGTTTATCTCAACTCCAGCTGTCTTTGCTACAATTTTACTGTGTAAATAATAATTCACTTACCGCAAAATTAAAGGCGTCAGTGATCCCAGGTAGTGCCTGTATGACTGCATCTATCGCGGTTTTTATGAAATTTCCTCCAACGAGCGCTAATACTCCAACTGCTGTTAGAGCTATGCCCAGTAACTGAAAAAATAAGAATATCATCAAAATGTTTATTTGGCACATCCACAGTACAGAGGTATAGTCGACTTGTCCTGTTAGACGTAATTTGCCATTAAAACATAAATAATACTGTTCTCGCCAGATATGAGTTCATTATCTTTCGATCAGCAAAAGAGAACAATTACTTGTAAAACTTGCATTTTTGGTGAAGTTAAGACACATTTTTGAAACATTAGCATTATAGACAAATTTGGGGTAGGGGTAGCTAAAAATAGTCCTCAATTCTGGCAGCATGAACTTCAGAAGTAGCTCAAAATGTAGCCATTGATATCAGGCAGTTTTCTGGATCCATCAGAAGTAAAGGTGCGCCCTTTTGATAAGTGAAAAAGGACATTATTAGGCCTTATCGTACTATTAAGGCACAAATCACAAAGTACATAATCAAAATTATTATTGACACTCTTGAAATTTTGTAGCGAGAATATGATTTGCCCTTTTTTCATCCAACTGCCCCTGCCGCCCACGTATCATTCCGGCTCCCCCGATTCCACCCCTGATGATGATGATTATGTCATTTTGGGCCGAAGGCCCAAGGCTAATCTTGGCATGGACCCCCTGTAGCCTTGTTCCAGCCTGAATTCATTCGAGGAACACCCAGTACTGAATTATATTTTTACAAATCTGCCTAAAAATAGTCATACTCACCAAAACTAGGATGTTCAATATGATAAGTATAGCTTTGGAACATCCTCCTGCACAGCCCATTTTTCTGAAAAATTAAAATAATTTCGATTAATAACTAGCTTAATAACTAGACCAATGTTCAAATAAGACAGAGTATATGGATTGGATTAACTAATCTTAAAATAAACTCTTGCTAGAAATTTTGCAATGTAACTGCCAAAGAATTTTCAAATCCTCACAGAATGGCATAGCAACACGCTTGGTGGCACCATCATGTTCCGTGTTTTAACAGAGATTAAATTTTTCTTCCGAAAAGCCAGACTCGACCCTTTTTTCGCTATTTTTTATCCGAATAATACATTTTATAGTTCACACTGTTGTAGGCCTACATTCAAGAAAAAAAGCTCACCGGATAGCCAATTCCCTATCAGCATGCCTCGGCGGTCCAACGTCGGCCCGAAGCTGGTCCGGTGCTGCTGACATCGGACTGATGCTGGGCCGACATTGGACCGCCGAGGCACGCTGATAGGGAATTAATTGGCAATCACAAAATAATACCAAAATACACACCTTTCTATATTTCAACAATGTGAATGAAGATTTATAAAATTCCTTGATCTTCCTAATTAATGCTCTTCAAAATCCCTGACAATTCTTGCAAGTTAGCACAAATCATTTACATATCATGGATTTCCAGATTAACTCCTAAATCCTGAGATATAATATTATAACAATAATCCCTTACATTTAGATAATCTCTTAATAAAAGTATTGTTAACAGTTAATACGTCAAGACATTATTAAAACCTTTATTAACCTATATTCAATATTGTCAAACTTTTAATAATATATAATCTTATACCAAGTAGTGTGCGGCAAGTTTTAAACATCCTGAATAGGAGTCACGTTTTATGTGGATTAATAATAAAGCTGTGTTTGAATAGAAATCAAATCATTGTAGGTCTATTTTTTATTGGATTTTTTTCCTCAATATTTAGTTACCTGACGTCACTCATGACTGTAATTGCTAATATCCTTGAAGGTTTGAAACTTGCTACATATGATATCAATGATCATATTGATTTGTCAAGTAACCATGTTAAATATAGTTGATGATTTACTTCACATTTTATCATTCTTTAGTTAATTTCAATATCTGCCAGTCCGGTATATCTACTAGACTTATGGGGGTGCCCAAAAACTAACTTTTTAAGTTTCTCTAGGCTACGTACCCCTCCGAATAGCTAGTCTGCTAGCTTACTGTATACACTTTCATGTTTATGTAATGATGTAATGATGTAAAGTTCTGCCTTGTTGGTAAATAAACTATCTTTCTATCTATCTATTTTATCTATCTAGACTTCCAATCCACATCAGACTATAAGTTAGAAATATATGGCAAGTCCAGATCTCTAAGCCCAGTTCTGGGGGCTCACGAGTAATGGTTGATGAGACGGGAGAGAGAGTGGGAGTCTTCAACATGAGCTAACATGTCACATTTACCCTATGTGAGGGATCTTTCACTTGCCCAGCACAGACACTGATACAAAGGGCCGCCAATTTAACGTCTCATCCGAATGACATCCAACTGGGATTTTGCTCATGAAGGTCCACTGAAAATTTTGGGTTCCCAACCCAGGGTTCAAACCCATGCTGGAAAAGACTTTCAGTGGAGCAGGTGTGCATGGTGCACCTTAACCACTCTGCCACCTAACTGCCTAAATAGCTACCAGGTCCCGTTTATCATCTTAGTTATCTATCTGATCATTAGTATATTGAAAATTGCTGTTATTGAATTGAAACGTTTGCATATCCAGTTTAGAATTACAGTAGAGCATTATATGTATAACAAATGTTTCAATAGGGATCCATTGTGGAAATTCGACACTAATTGAGAATATGTGTAAGATATTATTTCGTATAGGGGAGGTGTACCTATATTGGACCGGTCCTTAAGTTTGGACCACCGCCACCCTCCTCTGGTGACATATTCAAGCAGTTAAAAACAGGCACTTCACCTTCCATAGTTGGCACATAAAAGTTTTTTTATCACTTCAGCACAGTTGATTCTCTGGTTGGTTTCTATGTGGCAAGCATTGAAAATGAGGGGAATTATCAAATTTTTACCATATTTCTTATCAAATTTGGCATAGCAGCTATTCTTCGTTTTACTGACAAATGGCTACAGTAAGAAATTTGGGAAAGGTGCAACTTCAATTTTATTTTATTTTAGTGCCAGATGTGAAGGGCGTTTGACATGTGTGGACTTATATTGGACCACTGGTCCCTATATTGGACTGTCTTGTCCCCATATTGGACCAGTAGTCTTGATATTGGACCACTGGTCCGATATAACAGCCATATATTTGCATTAAATAGGACCAGCGAACAAAAAAAAATTAAAATTTTACATACAATGTTGCAATTGTTGTAGAGTAGGTCGGGGCAAGAAGCCCGGGTTAGGTGAGAGGCCCCCTCCAGGGTTATATCTAAACTTACATTTATGGTCATTTTTCTTATTGATAGGATTGAAGCTAAAGGCTTTTTAGGTGAGATCACCAATTTTCAGCGCAAACAGCACCAAACCATAGTAGTAATTAAAGAAACAAAAAAAGGGGCATGGTTTGTGTAACTATGAATAATTCTTTGAAAGTGGTTGACAGAAATAACTTTGGAAATTTTTAAAAGTATAATGAATATCTGCATTGCTTCACTTTATGACCATCAGATAAATATGATTTGGATTATGTTTTTTGCATTTTAGCTCAAAATATAGAGATCAAATTAAAATATCGATGGTGAAAGTGCAAAACCTCGTAAGTCAAAAAAAGCTGTTTTTCAGAAATTGGAAAAAACTATCACAGATAATTTTTTATGGTAATGTTCATTTATATGCAAGTTAGGCTCTACGTGATTTATATAAAGTGTGACCCTGTTTTAGCATAATTTTTTGTCATAGGTCATTGACCCCTGCATTGATGCTACCATCAGGTATGAATGAAAATGTCGAGTTACAAGGTTTTGCACTTTCACTTTTTGCAAGTTAGTGAAAGTGCAAAACCTCGTAACTCGATCATTTATCACATTTCTAAGCAACTTGCAGCATTGAATGTACTTCCAATCTATAGCTATACAGTAAAAATTATGATTTGACCATAATAAATAACAACTTCTAATTTTAATTAGTGGCTACAATAGCAAGAATGAGGAAAATATCAATTTTTCAAATTTTCATGCACAATTTTTTTCAATAGCCTACATCACTAAAACAAATATAGGGAGGTATAGATTTTTTAATAGGGAAATTTCCTGAGAGCCATAAAAAAGTGCCGCAATCATTGTTTTTCAAAAAAAGTTGAAATATCCGAAAATATGAGCTTCTAAGTTCTGATTTGAGTTACAAGGTTTGCACTTTCACTTTTTGGAACAAATCGACCTACAAGGTTTGGTGAAATCATTCTGTTACCAGTGTGTTACAGCTTCAAAAAACAGCAAACTGGCAAGGTGACCAATTGACAACATGTATTGGATATTGAAATAGTCATTCCAACCAAAATCTAAAAATGGCAAAATTTTGACATACGAGGTTTTGCACTTTCACCATCGATATGTGGGTATGGGGCGAGAGGCCCCACATGGAATGGGGCATGAGGCCCCCTTCACTGAGGCCTCGAAGCTGCTTCAGGAACCATTTAATAATGTGTACTTTACCTTAAATCTTGATGGAATAGCTAATTGAAATTGAAAAAAAATTGGCCAGAATTGAAACAGGACAAAAAATATTAAAAAATAAATGTATGAACAAAAAAATTCTGAAATTCAGAAAAAGTGAATAGAATGCCTTAAAAATGATAGAAAACATCAAGAAGTAACTTTCAAGCTAAAGGCGCTCGCAAAAAGAATTGCCATAGGATTATAATAGGGGGGCTTCTTGCCCAATGGGTGGGGTAAGAAGGCCATTTTCAATTTTTTACCAAAAGGGCCGTAACTCCTTTGTTAAAATTGGTAGACATTTGTTTCTTTAGTTATAAGTAGAGTCGAGTGATCCCTTCCTGACAGCATAAGCATTCAAATAATCGACCACAAAAAGTAGGTCAAATCGCACCTCGAAGTTAAGGGGGGCTGCATGCCCCGCGCTACTCTAACCTCAAGCTAGCCTCACACTGAGACCTTGGCCTGCCTCATGCATTGATCCAATAACTGATCTCTTAGATATTACACTATATATGAGAAATGGAGCAATGAAGTTGTTTAGTCCAATATAGGTACACTTCCCCTATTGATTTGTGTAGGAAATATGAATCATGAATCATATATCATATATCATATACATACTCCTCTGTCTACATATATGGTAAATACTGACAAATGAGACAAGCAATGACATTTATACATTACTTGTACTGCAAAAAAAAACTAGTAATGGCCTCAGTCAATACAGTAACATGGCACTGCAAATATATTCAGAATTCTGGAAAATAGGCGTTTTCACAATGTCATGACCATAGGACACATTCCGTTTGTGTTATACGAAAAGCATCTATGAACAGTGGCGTATTTAGGGGGGGGGGCATTGGGACATGGGCTCCCCCTCAAGCCCAAAATTAACATGGGAGAGATTGGAAAAGCCACAAAGTATCCCGTATTCACCCCATGCAGCCCCCCCCCCCCCAGGGCCATTTCTAGGTACGCCCCTGTCCATGGATTAGGGGGATGACCATTCAATAATCGGAAGTGGGGCTTGGAGTTTTCCTCAACGGGAAGTTATTTATTTTACAGTAATAGCAAGAGTAATTAATATCTATATCGGGTGCGGGTAATCCCAAAATATTCCTTTGTAAATCAAGCAACACCCTGTTAAGAACTACCCCCACCAGAAATTATTTCAAGCCCAAAAAGAATTGTAAAATATGTATTTGGCCAAAACTGATCAAGAAATTACTTATCAAAAAAAACAAACTCCAAGCCCCTCCCCTTAAGATTAAATGCCCCCCCCCCAAGATAATATACTCAGTTGAATGACGGTATACCTTCAAATGAGTTATTAATGATTAATTTGAAAACATTGTGTGTACTAACAATCTGATTTGTACATATTTATATCTATCTATCTATCCATCTATCACGAGCATAGGCGTATCGGAGGGGGGGCAGGGGGGGAGGTGCCCCCCCCCCAACAGTTTGGGAAACAGTAAGATCCGAGGAAGAAGGCTGATAAATTTGGGCAGATGATTAAATAAAAACTATTGAAAATTAATGATTTCTAGCCAATTTCAGTTGAAATGGTACTAAAACTAGATCTTGAAATTCGGGCAAATGTCGCTCGTCCCCCCCCCCCCAAATCGCGAGCGCCGTACGCCTATGATCACGAGTATGAATTTATATTTTTTTCTGTCTACCTTATCTATCCGGTCTATTGTGGGTTTTGTCAAGAAATGTCGAATATATCCTTTTAAAATTCAAAAGTTGCTGATTGTCATTTTGCTGACTTTAAAAAGAAATACATTTTACTTCCCTACAAAGATTTCCAGAGCATGACTTGAGTCACAATGTTAAGAATGACTCTGCAAAAGGATTAGGGTATTTCGCTACACTTCAAATATTTTGACTCAACTGGGTTCCTCTATGGGTTCAATTTACTTCAATGCAGTGGATAGGGCCTGTTGTGAGGTCACTGATGGCCACAAACAGCTGAATGGAAGTACTTGTCATTCTTCGACTGCAACTGTTGTTGCAACTATATTCAAGCCTATAGTAACAACCTATAACCTAGTAACAACATTTAAATGAAATTTTGGCAAAGTAAACAAGTAAATTATTCAACCATTGCAAGGTTGGAATTGATTGAGGTTATAAAACCCTGAACACTGAACAGTATGGAATGACCTATTGACCTTGCATTTATTCATATGAAGTGTTGCAATACAGTTCTAAAATTATGCTAGATATCTACTAATTTTTTATATTGATGTGTATATATTTCAATTTGTTTGAGATTTAAAAGATCGATAGAGACATAGAGAGACAGATAGATAGATAGCAAGATGGATAGTTAGATAGATAGCAAGAACAAGATATAATAGCAAGAAAGATAGCAAGAAAGACAGCAAGATATATAGCAAGATAGATAGCAAGATAGATAGCAAGATAGATAACAAGATAGATAACAAGATAGATAACAAGGTAGACAGATAGATAGATAGATAGATAGATAGATAGATAGATAGATAGATAGATAGATAGATAGATAGATAGATAGATAGATAGATAGATAGATAGATAGATAGATAGATAACAAGAGTGAGAGATATATAGTAAGAAAGATAGGCAATATGGCAAGATATCAAGAGCAAGATAGATAGATAGATAGATAGATAGATATATAGCACAGAATATGTTGTCCTTATAACAGGGTGTTTATTTTGAGTTCCATACACACATGATTACACAAGTATAATTATGCACCAAAGAAAAAATATAGGTTGACTTGCACTTCCCTGAAAATTACATTGCGTGTTGAACATATACAGACTTTTCAATGTGTAGGGGATACCGGGGCTGGTTGTCACAGGGGCAGGTTGTCACAGTGTGTAAAACTTAAACATGCTACTATTTCTATATAAAGCATGCAGGAGCACTGCCATTCTGTATGAATGGCAAAAGGGGAGTGACTTAAGCCTATCTGGTGAATATATACCTATATCAATCGAAATCTTGATGTGATATTGGACATTTTTTAAAATTCAGAATTTGGGGCAGGTTGTCACACTTTCGGGGCAGGTTGTCACACTCTCGGGGCAGGTTGTCACACTTTTGGTTATGAGCTCGAATGCAGGAAGTGGAACTCTGTAGGGCAAATCTTGACCAAGAAAAGTTATTTTGGACATATGAGGAATCCTTTACTTGCCAAGTGAAGACCTTAACAAACATGCTACTGTGTACAAGAGTGCTGCAAATGAAGGCTTACCAATCAGTAGGAAAGCATTCTGATACGGAGTAGGATTTTTACGATTTTTTTGGAGAATTTTACATATAAATTTGAAATCGATTTATTTAAACACGATGCAATATCTGCATACAACTTCAGTTATCAATAGCATGTATAAAGCACAAATTTATATTTGTGTTAGTTTTTTTGGTTTAAAAGCCTGGTCCTAATAGGTAACAACCAGCTCCAAAAGTGTGACAACCTGCCCCGCCTTTTTGTGACAACCTGCCCCGACTGATGAAAATTCCAAAAACGGGTGACCAAGGCCGTTGTTATCAAAATTTTCACTATTTGTTCTAATGATGATTTAAAGAAATGTTTATATGGTAAGTGTATTAACTGTATCTTTTTCAACAACTATTTGATAAAGACTAGCATTGCATGCAAGTTAAAGGTAAAAAATTACTTTTTGTAACAGGAAATTTTTAACAGTCCTTGTGCCTACCAGACTCCCTTCCAGGGTCAAGATTTTTCAAAAAGACTCCAGTGGGTTATAAAAGCAAACAACAATGATTGGTTGAGCTGTGTGACCCCATAGTTTAGTGCAATAAAAAGTGTGACAACCTGCCCCTGTGACAACCAGCCCCGGTCTCCCCTATATTTACATAAGGCATGTATAGTGTGTAACGTTTTACATTTGTTAGTATATTTATATGTGTTGGATATTTACTAATGACAAAAATAAGGATGCTACTTCTACAAAGTTCTATATGTGACCTTAAATTAGATATAATTCAATTCTGAAAAGGATCTAATTGTATAAATAAACAAGTGGGTCAGTACATTGTAACTGTTTACCAATCATCAAAGTTTGAAGTAGGCCTAACCAATTAAAAATAAACATGTCTGGGCCTACTCATGTAAACTATTTACAAATGGAAGTTTAGGTCTGAAGTAACTTAGCATATTAGCAAAAAGGTATATAGGCCTATATTCTGGATCATCAAATTTCACCTCTTGAAGCTTTCAACAAGAACTGACATGAACAAAATTATTGTACTTAACACTATTTTTCATTGACACTAAAATTCCTCATCAGCAAAACAATGGTTTAAGCATATCACTGTACAAAGTGGAAGTTGGAACTTAAATAGTCCAAAGCATTGCCTCAGAAAAACCGTTAATTAGATTATCATTTTTCTTCCAGTAAAATAAAGTATTTAATAATGCAACAACTTGAAAAAGCATGTCTCCAGTCTTCACATCTATTGTAAAGCAATATGGGCTTATTGAATTGATATGAAAATTGTGAAATTTAGTACAATTTAAGTTGTCTTTAAACTTGTGATACAGGTTAATTCAGGTCTCAAATTGTCCTGGAAATCTGTTAATCATATTCCAAATTCCCTGGTTTTTGTACTATTTATATGATCTTATTTTTGGAATATCACAAATTATTGTAATTATGTAAGTATACATTGATTAATTTTTTTTTTCCTATAATAAGAAAATATCTGGCCTAATAAAGTAATGAACTAGTGTACACTTACTTTTTATATGTAATAAAGTCTCCAAAACACGTCTGCACAGTGCTGAAAATATGCCTTAACTGATTGGGTTTGGGGGGGGGGACACAGGACGATTATAAGGTTTCACACCTCAGTGCACACCGTGGTTCCTGGTTGCTATAGTGACAACAGTGATCCAACTTAAGGATCCAAATGTGTCAATGTCTGTCAACATATCCTGCACGAAATTGTAATAAGAGTTCATGAGTATCTTTTTGGGAAATTGGCGGACACATGTACATGTATGGTATAACCAATTCAAAACAAACATGCAATGAAAGTTTTTTTTTTCTCAAGTTAATTCATTTTATTACAATCAGTCTTTTGGCAATGGTCATACACTGATGCAGTGCAAGAAAACTAATACAAGTTCAATTAACAGCTATTAGTGTATGTTAGCCAGGGAAGGACAAAGGGAAAATTATTTAGACAGAGGTTAATTTCATGCTCACCTGATATATAGATAGAAAGATAGATATGGTAAATGCAGCCATATAAGCCCAGCTCTGGGCTCTCACAAGAGTTTATTGAGGTAATGGGAGGGAGAGCAGGAATCTCCAACATGTTACACATGTACCCCATGTGAGGGATCTTTTACTGGCTCAGCCCAGACACTGATTCAAGGGGCCACCAATTTAATGTCTCCTCTAAATGACATCCAGCTGGGATTTTTGCTCATGCTTAGGCTCACGTTCACTGAAAATTTTGGGTTCACCGCCCAGGGTTCTGGCCCATGCAGGCTAAGACATTAAATGTAGCAGGCCCTGCCTCTAAGTTACCAACCAACTACACCCAGCTGTCCATAAAGTTATTGTAGAAGCACTTGATTGTCCCTTAACATACTAGATCTGTACACAAACCATTAAAATAAATGAGAATGATCAACCGTTGAATGAAGGAGGGCTGATAAACCGATCGTTGTATATATTGTAATCGATTGAGTGTGTACGTAGCTCGATGATCTGGCGTGACATAGGCAACTTTACAACCGATCGAAAGTCCTGTTAAGTTTTTTTAATCCAATTAAATTTCTTGAAAGTATGACATGCTTCTCATGCAGCCACAATTGCTTGAATTTGTCCTTTTGACGCTCACTGTAGTATGTGCCAAAACCAAGAAGTTTGAATAATTATGGTCAGGAGTGTATCTGGAAAATGTCAGAGGGGGCCATAACATGCAACAAAGAGGCTATGCAGTGATCTGCAGTGTTTCTTATCTCTTCCATGTTTAAATGAGACTGACACTATCATCCAAAATGGAACTGCACTACTATCCTAAATGAAACTGCACTGCGATCCTAAATGAAACTGCACTATCATTCTAAATTAAACTGCAATACCATCCTAAATGAAACTGCACTACCATCCTAAATGAAACTGCACTGCCATCCTAAATGAAAGAGCACTACCATCCCAAATGACCATCCTAAATGAAACTGCACTACCATCCTAAATGAAAGAGCAGTACCATCCTAAATGTGTGTGTGTGTGTGTGTATTTATTCCCATCCTAAATGAAACTGCACTACCATCCCAAAATCAAACTGCATTACCATCCTAAAGGAAACTGCACTTCCATCCTAAATGAAACTACACTACCATCCTAAATGAACTGCACTTCCATCCTAAATGAAACTGCACTACCATCCTAAATGAAAGAGCACTAACATCCTAAATGAAACTGCACTACCATCCGAAATGAACCCGCACTACCACCTAAATGACCATCCTAAATGAAACTACACAACCATCCTAAATGAAACTGCGCCACCATCCTAAATGAACCCGCACTACCATCCTAAATGAACCCGCACTACCATCCTAAATGACCATCCTAAATGAAACTACACAACCATCCTAAATGAAACTGCACTACCATCCTAAATGAAACCACACTACCATCCTAAATGAACCCCCACTACCATCCTAAATGGAACAGCACTACCATCCCAAATGAAACTGCACTACCATCCTAAATGAAACTGCACTACCATCCTAAATGGAACTGCACTACCATCCTATATGAAACTGCACTATCATCCTAAATGAAACTGCACTTCCATCCTAAATGAAACTGCACTCCCATCCTAAATGAAACTGCACTACCATCCTAAATGAAACAGTACTACCATCCTAAATGAAACTGCACTACCATCCTAAATGAAACTGTACTACCATCTCAAATGAAACTGATCTACCATCCTAAATGAAACTGCACTACCATCCTAAATGAAACAGTACTACCATCTTAAATGAAACTGTACTACCATCCTAAATGAAACTGCACATCCATCCTAAATTAAAGTGCCCTACCATCCTAAATGAAACTGCACTATCATCCTAAATTAAACTGCACTACCATCCTAAATGAAACTGCACTACCATCCTAAATGAAACTGCACATCCATCCTAAATGAAACTGCTCTACCATCCTAAATGAAACTGCACTACCATCCTAAATGAAACTGCACTACCATCCTAAATGAAACTGCACTACCATCCTAAATGAAACTGCACTCCCATCCTAAATGAAACTGCACTACCATCCTAAATAAAACTGCACTACCATTCTAAATGAAAGTGAACTACTATCCTAAATGAAACTGCACTACCATCCTGAATGAAACTGTACTACCATCTCAAATGAAACTGATCTACCATCCTAAATGAAACTGCACTACCATCCTAAATGAAACTGAACTACCATCTCAAAAGAAACAGTACTACCATCCTAAATGAAACTGCACATCCATCCTAAATGATACTGAACTACCATCCTAAATGAAACTGCACTACCATCCTAAATGAAACTGAACTACCATCTCAAAAGAAACAGTACTACCATCCTAAATGAAACTGCACTACCATCCTAAATGAAACTGCACTACCATCCTAAATGAAACTGCACTACCATCCTAAATTAAACTGCACTACCATCCTAAATGAAACTGCACCACCATCCTAAATGAAACTGCACTACCATCCTAAATGAAACTGCACTACCATCCTAAATGAAACAGTACTACCATCTCAAATGAAACTGTACTACCATCCTAAATGAAACTGCACATCCATCCTAAATGAAACTGATCTACCATCCTAAATGAAACTGCACTACCATCTCAAAAGAAACAGTACTACCATCCTAAATGAAACTGCACATCCATCCTAAATGATACTGATCTACCATCCTAAATGAAACTGCACTACCATCCTAAATGAAACTGCACTACCATCCTAAATGAAACTGCACCACCATCCTAAAATAAACTGCACTACCATCCCAAATGAAACTGCACCACCATCCTAAATGAAACTACACTACCATCCTAAATGAAACTGCACTACCATCCTAAATGAAACTGCACAACCATCCTAAAATAAACTGCACCACCATCCTAAATGAAACTGATCTACCATCCTAAATGAAACTGCACTCCTATCCCATCCTAATTGAAACTGCACTACCATCCTAAATGAAACAGTACTACCATCCTAAATGAAACTGAACTACCATCCTAAATGAAACTGTACTACCACCCTAAATGAAACTGTACTACCATCCTAAATGAAACTCCACTACCGCCCTAAATGAAACTGCACTACCGCCCTAAATGACACTGCACTACCATCCTAAATGAAACTGCACCACCATCCTAAATGAAACTGCACTACCATCCCAAATGAAACTGCACTACCATCCCAAATGAAACTGCACAACCATCCTAAATGAAACTGCACTACCATCCCAAATGAAACTGCACTACCATCCTAAAATAAACTGCACTACCATCCCAAATGAAACTGCACCACCATCCTAAATGAAACTGCACTACCATCCTAAATGAAACTGCACTACCATCCTAAATGAAACTGCACTACCATCCCAAATGAAACTGCACTACCATCCCAAATGAAACTGCACCACCATCCTAAAATAAACTGCACTACCATCCCAAATGAAACTGCACCACCATCCTAAATGAAACTGCACTACCATCCCAAATGAAACTGCACTACCATCCTAAATGAAACTGCACTACCATCCCAAATGAAACTGCACTACCATCCTAAAATAAACTGCACTACCATCCCAAATGAAACTGCACCACCATCCTAAAATAAACTGCACTACCATCCCAAATGAAACTGCACTACCATCCTAAATGAAACTGCACTACCATCCCAAATGAAACTGCACCAACATCCTAAAATAAACTGCACTACCATCCCAAATGAAACTGCACCACCATTCTTAATGGAACTGCACTACCATTCTTAAATTGTTTCAAAAATCAAGGCCAGTCTTTTGGCGAACTGATAAAAAGATAATGCATAGCACGTCCTGACACTGACACGGATGCAAGGGGTGACAATTTATGATCTCATCTGAACGACATCCACCTTGGTTTGCTCTTTTAGGTCTACTGAAAATGTTTTGGCACCGCAACATGCACTTACCGGGTATCTAAATAAATCCCCTATTGAATTAAGCAAGAAAACAATTCAAATCATTGTAAAATAGAAATTTTATGTACAATATAGGGTAATGTTCTTTGAGTCGGACAGTTGGATTCAAGCCATTTTAGAAAGTGATATCTGGCCAGGTTAAAGGGTTATAGGTTATATTAAGCAGGGTATCAAATTGAACGTTTTCCGGAAATCTATTAAAAAATTGACAATTTGCATAATTGGAAAACTGTGTATTGGGTTATTTTTGGGACTTTAAAAAAAGAGAGGGGTAACCTTGAGTCGGACAGTTACAAGGCATTGAAGTACATTTGTTTAAGATCCTTCCAATCCATTAATAGATGCCATATTAGAGCACAAAATACATTGAGCTCAGTACTAACCATTTTGATGACAATCTAATGTAAAATCAATACCATAGACCTGAATAAAACCCTTCAATCTGGAGAAATTTTACTAAAATACTCAATTCCTGATCAAACAGAAAAGTGAAAAACGGAGTTTTTACCCCATTTTCAGGGTCATGAAAAACCCACTATACTTGTTTGTATCATGCTGAAACTTTCTGAATAGATAAAAGAGGTCTTAAGCTAAAGATTGGTACCAAATACATAGGTATAGGAGCTCTCAATTGGTCAATACAGCCCAACAAAAAGTGTCCGACTCAAGGTAACACCCTCTGAGTGTCCGACTCAAAGAGCATTACCCTATACAATAAAATTCAACATTATACAAATCAATTATCATATTGATTTTCATTTTAAATCTCATTTACAAATCTACATTCATGAATCTCTCTGAGCAATTTCATCCACACACAAATCACAATAAATAACATTAGTAAACATCCATTTACACTCATTTCACAATAAAAAGACCCAACATTTACACCAATAAAGATGATAAATGTAATCTCCAGTAAAACCACTTAACATGTCATGATTAAGAATAAACGCACAAGCCTGCCGCCTGTCAACTTTTGTATAAAGTAAAATGAAACAAACTGATAGACCTACACATGTATGTGATTGGGATAATCTCTTAATTGAATATTGTTCTAAAATCTCAGCTTTTAATCTTAATAAAATGTCTTTCAGTATGACACCTGATTATAACATAATCTATACTCTTAAATATTGTAATAAATAACAAATATAAAAGCAGTGTACTTAACATATGAAAGATTGATTGCGTATACAAACCAAGCTACATTGGTATAACAATAATTCTCATAAAGCTTATTAGCTAATGATCCTTGATTAGTTGGATACATAGGTACTTCCTGTCCTAGACACTGGAAAGCCAGGGAAAGGCACATACACATATTTAAATATGCTTTAATAGAAGACAGAAGGCACAAGACAACTCATCTAGCGTTGAGTAGGTGGGAATAGCAAAATTACCTGAAAACCCAAACACTAAAATCTCATCATAAACGATAGTAATAAAATGTATCTTTGCCTAATACACATTCATAGGATGGGTAAGGCCACACATAACTGATCTTTAGCTTCTCGGATCCTCTCAATGCACTTTTTCTAGGGTTGATCAGCAGGACAAAAAAAAAAGGTGAAAAAAAAAATTTTTCAATTTTTTTTTCCATCGGTAGGAAGTCTATTGTGTCCGCGGGTCCGCGAAGCTAAGAATCAATTATGTGTGGCCTAATGGGTATGGCTCGAGTACTTTGAATCCAGGACACTGGAAAAGACACATACATGTACTTAAAGGGGATTTGATAGAAGACAGAAGGCTCAAGACAACTCATCTAGAGTTAAGGAGGTTGGAATAGCAAAACTATATTAAAATCTGGACGTTAAAATCTCTTCATAAAATGTTACCATAATCAAAATAAAGATTGCAATAAATGTATCTTTGCTTAATGCACATCCATAGAACAGGTCATCGATATAATAATTTGCATTATATATAATACAAAAACATGTTACAATTAGCCTGAGATCTACATTGTACATTCATCTAAGCATCAAGTGAGCAGTTCTAAAATGAATATTCAAAAATATTCAAAATCTCCCTCAGTATCTTCTACACAAGCGGTTGAGACAAATTCAATATAAAACATCATAATTTTATATCAAAGTATAAATTAAGATTGTCTGCAAGCCTAGGCATTTTATAAAGAGAATACCACAACATAACTTCCTCTGAAAGCAAATTAATAGAATCACAAACATTGGATAAAACACGAAACAAACAATTTTTGCGCCTAAATCATACATAACACACATGCAAGTAATGTGCAATAACTCAATAATCATGCATAATGACTAAAAGAAATAGAAAATCTGAAGTAATGTCAGTAGCATTTTGATGGGTAAAGTGTGTATAATGTACGCTTTGTAACATATCTATCCTAGTAGCAGCGACATAATGGTATGTGTAGCAATCAGTAATCAGTAGTTCTGGAAGCTCCGAGAAAATTAATCAAGTTCTCTATGACATAACAGAAATCATTCCGCCATTTTTGACTTATTGGGAATTAAGTGATAGCTTCAGTTAAACTGTTTGTGACATTTTGCATTCCAATAACTTGTAAGCAAACAGCTGTATTTTATCCTCCATTGGAAGTTTTCAGGCCCTTGTGCTAGCCCTCCTTCACCAAAACAGATCAGTGGAGGCGCTGAGATGTGATATTTACCATACAAGTTACCATAATCGAAATAAAACTATCAAAATGTAATTTGCAAAGTAAATTTAAACCCTACTTATTCTCAAGGATTAATAATAATTCATTTATCATTTATAAAAAAAATCTCCTATCCTTTTCTATAGCCTTGCTGCAAAAAAAAATTCTGAGTGAATATAAAAGCATAAAATTTACTAAAAGTCCCAATATGGTACTCCATGATTTACATCATAAAATGAATTAATCAAAAGCACTGAAATTGTAAAATCAATAGTCTTTCTTACATCCATGCTGATGTGTTCAAAAATGATATAATGTCTGTATATTCTGAAATAGCCGACTTCAGTACTATCATACATTGCACAAATCAAAATCACTAATAATAAGCCAATAATTAATAAATCGATTGTCTCTCTATAATTTTAGTTTCTATTTCTACATCTCCGACTCCTTGGGCCGCGCCCTGGGTGGTCTTGTGTCAAATTCACTACTCGTGCTTCGATTAAGTCTGTCTTGAGATAAAGCTGGTCTCGGTGGTTTCGTACCCCTTCGGACGACCTAGTAGGTTCCCCTAAGGGGTCCTCGTAATTATAACCACTGTTACTATAATTATATGGACTCTGTTGCGGGTTATTGTAGTTGTATTTACTACCGACGTATGTTGAAGCAAAGCTCAACTCATCGTCGTCCATATACTGGGGTTTGCGGACGTCAGCGTATAGCGGCTTTCTGTCGTCGTAATGTGGTCGACGATCTTCGTACGGTTGTTGTGGCCTACGTGGGGCGCTGTATCCGTAGTCTTGGTGATCCGGTTGGCTGTTTAGAGGAGGGCGGCGCGGTTTGTTGTAATTTCTCGGCTGCTGTGGCTGTTGGAAGCTTCGATCGAGGCTACGATCATCTCCGTAACCTCCACCTCTCGCGAGACTATCCAACATCGGTCGTGTTGTTATGTTAGGTATTTCATTCTCCATTTGGTTAGCCATTGGGAAGCTATCGTGAAGATCACTATCGAAGTAACTCGATTCGTCTTGAAGGAGTTTTGGATTGGAATATGTGCGATCCAGATACGAATGAGGGGTACTCGGTCTCCTGCTTTCCAACGGCAACTTATCGAAACTGTCTGTATTCGATTCGCCGAGGGTTATGCCCGAGAGATCGAGGAACTGCCCACCCGCAAGAGGAGGCCTCCTGCGCTTCTTCATCGATCCTTGTATACTATGAGCAGGGACTGGAGTGTGTCCTGTGGCGGCCATTGATTGTTGACTCATACTCTTATCCATCTGACTCCTTGATAGAATCGTCGATTTACTCACTCTCAAGGACTGCCTCAGCGAATTTCTTCTCTCTAATCTCTTCTCAGTACGTTGTTTCGACTTCAAACAGGCAAATCCGATCAGGATGAAAATGATAAACAGGACTCCGCCGATTATTCCGAGACTTATGATTATCGGCTTCCAGTACGTCACGGGTATTGCATACGGATCTAAAAAAGAAAAATGATCAATCCCAAGATCAGGCGCATCTTTCTGACTCTTTTTGTAAAAACTGGCACAGCTTGGCTAATAACCAACCTATATGAAAATCAAAAGTTTTCTCTGCAACCTACCTCTTTCACATACAGCAGGCAAGAGGTCATTGCAGTCCTTCTGTTCCTCCACTCGGTAATTTTTCAGTGCCATGCATTTTGACGCGTAATTGTAATCCTTGAAGACCCATACTCTCCACCATTGGTCGTAATTGAACTGGCGTTGGATGACAAGTTCTCCTACAAAGACCTCCGTTGCTCGTTCTGTTAATTTGGCCAACGTACCACGGATCCTCTGCAACACAAGACATAAAATTAAATCATTGTGAGTGTGATGATATCAAAGATTCAAAATATGACATAAAGCTAAAAACAGCAAACAATTAGTTTATTGTTTATTTGGATGGACGGATGTTTGGAGCTTTACGTCCTGTATTCATGCACTTGGTAGGCTAATTAGGAAAGGAGGAGGACAGGAGGAGGACATGGCAATGAGGGAAAGGATGATTGAAAAAGACGTCCAACATAGGTCCAGATGACCCAGCAAGAGCTGGACCCAGCGATTGGCAGTCCAGCACGCTACCACTAGATCAACCTCCCCCCATTATAATTATTGTTTATTTGGCAAAAATTACGTGTACAAGGTGAAATAGAAGAAGCGCATGATGCCCTGCATCTGAGTGTATCATCTCCTTTTCAAGTTCTCACTTGCACTTTGTATGTTAGACACCAAAGTGTATGTTAGAACCCTCAAAAGCTGTGCCTTTTTTTTAAACTTAATACACCATAGAACCATAATGGTCTCCTAGTGGACAGATTTGATCTCCCAGTCATTGCCAAATGGTATCACTGGGAGACCAATTTTTCCAAAAGCTCTTTTTTAATTTCATATTTAGTTTGTCTTGATTTGTAATACTTGTGCATTTGAAAGTGCGGCTTCTTCCTTCAATATATTAAAAATATTCTTTTACTGTCTTTACCATTATACTTCTGCTGATGCCATCTCTCTGATTTCAAATTTTCATAAATTTATTAAATTTGCTTAATTAGTTTTGGTGGAAGTCAGCCAAAATCGTAAATTAGCAGTCATCTCAACAGTTCAAAATACCTTTTGCAAGCATGTCATTACACAAATATATCTTATAGATCTTCGGCTGATTGATAGATGTCACGCATCAGTTGAAAATCCTTAAAAATTGCTCTGTAACTTTCAATCAATTTCTACTCACCCCACATTGCGTTTTGGCTTCGTGATAAGGCATGGCTCCTCCGAGGTACAAGTAACATTTATTCAGTCGGTCATACAGCCTCCAACCTGGTTTGCAACGACCTGAAATAATAATATAGATGGATGATATTAAAGTTGTACCAATGCACTTTGAGTTAGGCGACACATTGATTCTTAGCTTCTCTGACCCGCGACACAATAGATTTTCTGCCGACGGATGGGTGAATGGATGAATGGGGCTTTACCTCCTGTATTTATGCCATTGCTAGGCTAACTAGGACAGAAGGAGGACACGGCAATGAGGTGAAGGAAGATTGAAACAGCCCTCCATCATAGGCCCAGGTGACCCGGCAAGAGCTGAATTCGAATCCTGGACCCAGCTATTGGCAGTCCAGCACGCTACCACCAGACCAACCCTCCCCTTTCTACCAACGGGGAAAAAGAAATAGGGCATACCAACAATTTCTATCAAATTGACAATATTACCGACCGACCCTACAAAAAGTGCCTTGAGAAGATCCAAGAAGCTAAAGATCAATTATGTGTGGCCTTAGTTCAGATTCAGATTCAGATTCAGATTCAGATTCAGATATATTTATTTGCCTTGTTTCAAAAAGTTACAAGATCATTGGAGACCCCTCTAAGGCTATCAATTGCCGCTGCCGAGGGGCCACCAGTCAAAAATTTTACATAGACAAATTTCGTAATGCAAGTTGAATTGTGAAAATAAGATTAGAAAAAAAATATATATATATATATCAAAATTTTTTACCAAGGCTGACTGGTGACTTCACAGTGCGACTGGAGGGTGATGCAAGCATAGCAAAAAGTCTATAAAATTTTATAGTAAATAAAATTAATAAAAAAAATAAAAAAATAGATTCTAATTTTGAGAACAAATATAACAGTCAATGATATTACAATCAGTTTCATAGTCGTTGATTAGACAATTTTTGACATACAATTTAAAACCAATAAAACTGTGGCTAAATATTTTTTGTCTTATTTGTTCAGTCATTTCATTGTATCTTAATGGGATTCTGTATTTTAAACTTTGCTTTGCAAATTCATGCCTTACACGGGTACATGCAGAAATTGACTTTCGTTAAACCTGGTCACATACCTGCGGTGTAACTGCTCATCCAAGACAACAGAGCCCAGCAATGGTTCAGGAAGTAGAGAATTGAAAAACTTATAGCATAGCTTATAGTCATGTAGAGTGCATATATCTTTGAACTTCAGTATTTTCAAATTTTTAAAAATGGCACTGGTATGCGCATTATATCGACTTCTGCTTAGTATTCGCATTGCCTTTTTCTGTAAAATTTCTATCTGTCGATGTCTCATGCCCCAAAGAAAAACACCATAGTTAAGATGAGGAACAATCAAAGAGTAATAAATATTTAGCAGAGCTTCAATGGGTAAAATGTTTTTCAATTTATTTAAGATACCAATTGTTCGTGATATCTTTTTGGACACATAGTCGGAATGAGCTTTCCAGCTCAAGTTCTCATCTAATATAATTCCTAAATAGTTAAAAGTCTTTACAAATTCGACTTCTTGTTCATTAATATATATCTTCGGGATATCAATTTTTCTTTTATGAGTGCGGAATAACATTGCTTTAGTCTTCTTACAATTTAATGATAATTTGTTAATCTCTAACCATTTACTTATCTTTTTCAATTCATCACTAATGACCTTATTTGGATTTTCATTTGGATTACTAAGTTTAATCAATTTCATTGTTGTCATAAGTGTAGAATCATCTGCATAAGTTATGGGATACAGAATATCAGAAGCATTGGCCATGTCATTCACATATATAATAAATAAAAGGGGGCCTAAGATAGACCCTTGTGGTACGCCAGTGGTAATTGGTAATAATTCTGATTTCTTGCCATTAAACTCAACATACTGATATCTATTTGAAAGATAACTTTTAAGTAATGCAAATGAAACATCTTTAATTCCATAAAACTGCAGTTTTTCCAAAAGAATTTGATGGTCCAGCGTATCAAAGGCTTTTGAGAGGTCTAAATAGACATTTAAGGGAATTTCATTATTGTCCATTTCAGATGTTATACGTCCTACCAATTCAATAGCAGCATATTCGGTACTGTAATTTTGCCTGAAACCATATTGGCTTCTGTAAAATAGTTTCATTTCAGTAAAATATTGATAGATTTGACTGTAAATAATTTTCTCAAAAACCTTTGAAACGCTGGGTAACAAAGACACTGGGCGGTAGTTTTCTATATTATCCATTTCATTTTTTTTATAAATCGGAATTACCTTTGCAACTTTCAGCCTATTTGGAAAGACACCAGTTTGTAAACTTTGATTAATTATTTTGGAGAGCGGGTTGGCTAATTCTACTTTCAAGTATTTTAACAGTTTGTTTGAGATTCTATCAATTCCATGTGAGGTTTTAGGTTTTAAGTTATCAATTGTTTTAATTATATCACAAGCATTAATAGTTTTGAATTGAAAGTTAGTTTCTTGCATATGAGGTAGATAGTATTTAAAAGAATCATCTCCAGTGCTGGGAAAATTGCTGGCAAGTTTTGGGCCAAGTTCAACATAATACTTATTAAATTCATTAACAATTATATCATAGTCATTCACGTCAGTTCCATTTATACAAAAAGATTCAGGACAGTTTTGACGCTTGCCATCTTTTTTCAAAATACAGTTAATCATTTTCCAAGTTTTCTTGATATCAGATTTTGTCTGATGAAAATAATTTTCATAATATGATTTCTTCGCATTCCTGATACATTGTTTAAGAATTCTGTTGAAAGTTTTCAAATTGAAATTTTTTGTAGCATAATCAAGAGAAGATGTAGGTAATTTCTTGAGTTCTGTATATAACTTATCTCTTACAGAAATTGATTTGATAATCCCTTGTGTTATCCACTTCTCTTTCTTGTGTCTGTGTTTCTTAAATCTGATCAGCTTTTGAGGAAAGTTTTTATGTACAAGAGAAAGCAGTATCTTATCTAGCTTATCATAGCTTTCATTTACATCTGTACCGATAATATTATTAAGCGAATTTATCATTTCTACATTATTCAAATCTTGCTTAAAACTCATGTATGAATTTGTGTTAGACACAGAAATCCTTTTGAATTTATTAATATTCACCTGCTTCTGATCAAAAATGGTAAAATAGGGCAGATGGTCTGAAATTTGGTTAAGCAATATTCCAGAAACGGATTTACCAAATTTATCTGAAAATTTCATAAATATATTGTCAATCAAGGTGCCTGAATGACTTGTCAATCTTGTTGGAAAGGTGATGTTGGGTAAGAAACCAGCTGATAGAAAATTTTCTAAATAGTTATTTATGTTACGATTGTTTTGGAATTTTAGAATATCAATATTAAAATCACCTAAAATCATCACATTATAATTTCTTTCAAGTAATTGGAACAAATGACTCAAATCTTCTATAAACATATTTAAGTGTTCTACACAAGGACGAGGGGGTCTATAAATATTACAAATTACAACTTTCTCACTTTTTTGAAACGTATTACAATCCCCTTCTAAAAATATTTCAAAGAACTGACCATCCCAAAACTGTGATTCCATATTAATATTTACCTCTTTGAAAGTGATATCATTTCTAATATAACTAGCAGTTCCACCATGCACACTACATGACTTGCCTTTAGAAAGAAATGTATAACCGTTAAGTTGAAGAAGAGATACATCCGAATCATCGCTGAGCCATGTCTCCTGAAGGCAGATCACCGCAGGCATGCAACCATTGCTTGCATAGTTTTCAACATAAACCTGGATTTCCTGGAATTTTGCATGAAGTGATTGACAATTAAGTGACATGATAACAAAATTTTTGTCATTCATCAACTTAATAAATTCTTCGTCATTGTAATAGTTAGATTGTTTCATATTAATTTGAAAGTCCATATCAGAATCTGAATTATCAGTTTCAAGTAAGTTTACGAGTGATAAATGTTCATCAAAATTATTAAGCAAATCTGCATGTTGACTTGTGGTCATATTGCTTTACTAAAGTAAGTAATCATCAAAGCATACCCGCACCAAATCAGCCAGTCGCACTGTGAAGAAGGAAGTCTGAAAATTGTGAAGTAACGACATTTATAACTAAACACATAATAAAAAATAAATAATAAAAAAGGAAAATTAATAACCATGATTGAAAAACATTTGGGAGATTTGAATTGAAAGCTGTACAAAAAATTTACCAAAGGAGATACGATCTATTATTCACATCAATGAAATAACATAAATGATCAAATCTGTTTAGAGTGTTTTAATCTAGCACTATAAATAATAAAATGAATACCACCATACAGTATTCACAATTGGACAAACATTTACTGAGCTTATAAAATAAAAATGTCATCTATTGCTCTTGTGGCACCATCATTTCCCTTATGCAAACATGAGATACAAAAATTTACCAAACCAAAATCAGCAAACTCAAAATTATCCAATAATAATACTAGATATGAATACAGGATACAAGAACAACCAAGCCAGTCAGCTGAGCATGAATCAAAACATGTTCTGGAATGTGTGACAATCAATGGCACACTTAAGCCCAAATTAGTTTGTCTATATCTTGGTGAACTGCCACAAACAACATAAAATAGGTCACCAAACCATTCTTAATAAGTTCATTGTTCAAATACAGTCATACCTTGATGTATCAAACCTGTGAGAAACAAAGTCCTTTCAGGAAACATTAACTTGACATAAATAAACTAATCACATTGTATATATAAATAAGTCATCAAAAGTAATTGTTTTTGTGTTTTCTGAAGCTGACATTAAGGCCCAAGATTATAGTTTTCATGTAACAGGAAACTGCGACAAATATATTATTAGTCAATTTGGTACATAGAAATATTACAAACAACTAAATCTTCACTACAGCAAACTGCACAAATAAAAATATGTTAGCCTTATAATCGAAATTACTAATGCTGTAGCATCTGTTTTTCCCAGCATGGGCACCAAAAAAGTCTCAAACAGCAATTGTTATATAAACATATTAGTCAGTTGCAAAAATTGAGGTTCACACACAATTAGTAATCACAAGTTGTTGTTGCTATGTTTATAACATACAGACTTAAGACAAACTGGACTGACACATTCTACTTAATTCTACTTAAGAGGACAACAATCCAAACCGAACAATTCATACAAATTTTAACAAACAGTACTTTCTGGTTGTTTTCAAATTATTTTTGGACCTTTTTGTACAAGAAAAAAAAACAGTGAGAAATTTAAGGATATTTTAGAACCAAAGAGTTTATACACAAAACATGCAGTTATTTAATCTGCTCGCGAATTTCTTCCAGTAATTTCCCAAGATTATTTTCACCTTCAAAAGTGGTTTCCAATGCCTTTTTGTTGGACAAGGTAACTCCAGAGCCCCAAAAACGATCAGCAGACGCTTCGATTAGCTTCGTACCACCTGTTGCAGTAAGGGCTTCCCTGCATTCAGAGTTCATGAACTTCAACTGAAGTCCCTTTTTCATGATATCCTTACAGGCCGCATCCCACTTATCCTTGTCAAAGTTCTTAATCTTTCTACCTGATGCTTTGCAGGCCGCAGGATGTGTTGCAGCTAATATCTTTGCAGCAGAGACGTCATCACCAAAAAGTTCAGCTTTTTGAAAGTGGAAGAACTGCTCCACAGAGTGAAAAGTAACACCTTTGTCAGTGAACTTAACCGGAAAAAAGTTCGATAAGGGATTTCGTTCTGTAAAAAAGGCAGTGACTTGGTCTGACTTCTTGCATCCGTTAGCAATTGGCTGTAAGGCTTGAGGGAGCTTGTCTAAGGTATCCACAGTGTACAAGACATCATCGATATATAGCCTATCGACGGCCAAGGCTGCTTTCATACCATAGTTAGAACAAGGGACACAGCCATCCAACATAGGCCCAAGCAAGAGTAAAATACGGATCCAGCACAGACATTGATACAAGGGTCTGCCAATTTCATGTCTGATCCAAACGACATCCAGCTGGGATTCTGCTTTTGATGGTCCACTGAAAATGTTGGGTTCCTAAACCGGGGTTTGAACCAGCGCTGCTCTCTTAACTCTCTCTCTCGCTCTATCTCTATCTCTCTTTCATCTCATTAAACAGCCCATACAGCCCTGAATGCCCAGTTCTTTCCACTAACCTTCAGCAACGCCTGGAATACTGGTATTAGTCTTGTACCAGTCTAGATAGTTGACTTCAATCAGGTTGTCGTCATCTCTTCTGTCCCAAATTCTTCCTGCGATGAAGAACTCGCTTGGAGACCCCCACCAGTTCCTCATTGCCTCAACTGGGGGGTGACGGCCGCCTACTTCTTCGTCACTGAAACAAGAGAAAGAGTTATTGTCAGGTTATATCAACATTATAATATACTTGCATGTATACACTAGCAATTGCGCAGTGTATATTACACATACATATGTTTCATATGTAAATTCTAAGAGCGAAACTCACAAGAAAGAGCCAATCAGCAGTTGGCACATAGGGTCACATTTTCGTAATAATTTCGTTCAAATTTGTACATATTTCACAACACACTTTTTGTTCAAATTCTATAAATATATGTGAAATGTTTCAGGTATGATGCACAATTATTGACTATCTAGCACCAATTGATAACACTTGTTCCCTGGCAGTATTGCAAACTTATAACATGCAAAATGATCATAATCACTGACGTTGCAGAGTGTACCCATATAAAATGTCAGACACTTACTCGGATCTATTAAAAGTGACCAATGATATAACTTAAAATTCAGAAGGGCTGAAAAGGCTTTGCAAAAATGTTTTATGGTTAATGTAATCATTGCTATTAATGCTTGCTCTTTTTAGTTCTACCGCAGCCCATGAATCAGTTTCGATATTCCAATATCAAAGTAAATGTTAAAGTGAAGTTCCATCACACTTTCTTTGAAGATTACCAACTTGTTCAAGCGAAATTAAGGAGAACTGAACAGTCAAGAGAATGGATAAGAAATTACCTATTAACAATTGCATGAATCCTATCAGTAACACAGGCTAACGAGCCCTTCGCAGTTTTAAGTATATGCTTCTATTTGAACTTCACACTGTTTAATTGTACTGTTTGTGATGAAATTTACAAAACACTAGATAGCTTTGTAAAGTTATATCTAAACATTTCACCCACCTTTTCTGGAACTGTAGCGTTAATGATCGTCCTTCCAATGTTGTCGACTACAACATTACTGGTGAAGTTAAGGTAGATGTTGAACATTCCAATAATGTTGCGGAAATCAACGTGGTTTTCGGCAAAGTAGTTATACCTCACATCAAACCCCTGGTAATGGTGGCCCTGGATATTAAGGGTAGGACCGTGAGAGTTTCCGAATATCATATTATTCGTGATATTCGCATAGATTGCTTTGGAGAGGGCGTTCGTTTCCGAAGTGATGTTTATGCCCCACCAGAATGGCCGAAGAAGTTGTTAGCCATTGTCAAGAGCCGAGAGTTCTGAATGTATATGAAGGCTAACGGAGGAGAAGTAATATTCAGGAGCTTGTAGCCGCTGTTTTGGATCATGCAGGAATCGATGATGAGACTAGGATTCAACTCGCCGACGTTCATGAAATGAAATCCGCCCCCTTGAGTGTTGGTCATCGTAGTTCTGAGAATCCTCTGCCTGTAACCAGGACCTGGAATAGTAAACAGAGAATAATGAAGTTGTTCATAATGTGCATCTACTTGGCATCCATAACAGTTGTCTTAATTTCTACAATTTTCTTGAATATTTGCGTCTAACACTTTCTGTTTACAAGTGTTTAGAAATTGTCTTGAAAATGAATCGATCACGCAGTTGGGGTATCAGTCTTAACATCCAATTTCCGACTTTCAAGAAAACAAACATAACTGAAAATCTAAAAAATTAAGACAAACCTTGTCGCTTCATTTTTAAGCTCAAAATACAAAATAAAAGCATATGTTAGCCGAGTCAGCATTGGCCTGAACTTGATTCCAATCTAACATTTAGTAAAATTTATTTAAATTGTCAAAAATATCATCAAAATTCTTCTGTAAGCATCTCATTACTTGCAATATACTCAACACTCTTACCCAATTCAGGCCTCCACCCTGGAGACTGAGGCACAGTGATGATCTCCGCCACAAATCCGTAAACTCCGTGGGCTGCAGACGCTGTTATTCTCACTCCCATGGTATCAAAATATTCGTTGGTCAAATACAGCAACGTCTTGTCTGCTTCTGTGCTGTTCGGAGTGATTTCACCGATTTTCAAATCGGGTGCAAAAAATTCGCTGTTGTACATCTCAATGGCATTTTTGTAGAAGGTGTCATTGTACAAGTTGAATTGCAGGAGCCTGAGAGCAACCTGGAAATTCAAAAATAAATATATTATGAATAGATGGATAATTGGGGCTTTGTGTTAGGTACTTGTCTTCTCTGACACGTTAATTTGGAATAGGAAGCATTCTGAATTTCTTAATATTTGTGAACCTTAGAACCTTGGGGTCGTTATCCTATCCAGAAAATAATGGAGAAATAAATACATTTTATGTTCAAGTCTTATTTCTTCTCCCTAGTCAGACTCAAATACAAAATAAAAATTCATACCCTCTTTCCAATTTCCCGGCTTCTGAAGATCTTGACGCAGTCTATCGTCAGGAAGTTGTACTTGAAATACAGCAGGACTCTATCTTTCACGGTGATCAATTTCTCAGATGTGCACATTCTGACGACTCCGTGGACATTGTAGGGCATGCTGCTTTCAACCAGGGGTTTGAAAGTCGAAGGGCCTTCCTGAGATTCGCCATTTAGAACTAAACCTATAATAAAATTCAAAGTAGATGTTGTGAGTTGAAGTACATGTAATTGTGAATTAATTAAATAATGCTAATCAATTTATCAGCAACCTGGTGATCATGAATAAGGAGGGCCTTTAATATCAGTATGGCAGATTAATAATATGGCTTCATGTCCTACATTTTTGCACAAATAACATCTCTGTATTAAGACATCCACAGGGAAAGAATAGCATGACATCTATGGATGGATGACTGGGGCTTTAAATCCCGTATTTATGCACTTTATAGGAGGATTCACTGATAACATGTAATCATCTAAAGATTAGACAAACAAACTCCTTCAAAAGACTGCACAGAAGATTTAATTTGCAAATACTAACCTCCAATGCCGTAGCCATTGATATTTTCAATCCTGTTATCCTCAACAACAAATTCATCCGCAGGGGCAATGAATTCATAACCATTCCAAGCACAGTTCATTATGTGGACATTATTAGTATTTGGCGTTCTGTAGACGGCTTGCACAGCAGCAGCTCTGTCTTCATGCAACATTCCAGCTCCGTATATGTCGACATGGTTGAGAACAGAAAATCCAGGGCTTATGGCACCCTGTTCGATCTCTGGCGTGCTGAATCGGAGGTTACCCCAGTAATCGTATTCAGGAGCTAAGTTGCGATCTCCACATTTGACAAAGACGTAATCTCGCCGATCCATACATTGCATGAGGTCGTAGTTGATCTTGTATCTGCACTGTTCTAAGTTTGTCTCTCGGCCGTCGCATATGAAGGTGTTCCTCCAGAACCATTCAATCTTCTGCTCATGCATTAAGGGGTACCCCAAAACGAATATATCGTAGTATCTATTTGTTTCGACGATGACGTTATCCGTATCGTAACCCATCTCTCTGCAGGCCACTAGGGCAGTTTCGTAATTGAAGTTGCTGTCACAGACTAAGGTCCATCTTCTTTCAGTGGCGTTATACAGCTCAATGAATCCTTCATTCGGGGCATGCCCTTCTTCGCTTGTTAAGCGTATACTCCCGTGTTCGGACGCTCTGTCCTTGACGTTTATTTGCCGCTTGACTCTTCCTGCTTGGCACTGTTCTGATCGTAACACCGGTTGGAACTTTATCCTCTCATCGGCATAACCTTGGGCTGTTAAAGATCCAAGCACGAGGATCCCGACGTTCGGATAGAACTTCAACTCAACGCCTGATTCAATGTACAAGGACCCAGTGGGCATGATGGAGATATCAGATTTGACCGTATACGGAGACTGATCTCGTGATAAAGTCAATGATTCCTCAATTCGACCACCGATTGGTTCCCCGACGTTAAACTCAGGGTAATACTTAGCACCCCCTGACAATGCCGATGATAGACTGTCGTACGTCAAAAAAGGAAAGTATTCAGCAATGGCGTAATTATTCCAATCGTCAAAATCAAATATCTTATCTCTAATCACTGATTGTTCTGCTGAGCCCCAGTAATTCTCAGTCACGTCGAGATAATTCTCTAACTCCGTTGACGATTGCCCTGCGACTAACTCAAAATCAAGATCGTTCGAGAAGAGATTCCTATTTAACGTTATATTCTGTAATCCTTTCACTCCGACTGTATAACTAGTCGGGCTGCTACAGGGGCTTGACGAGCCAGTGTTTAACATCTTATTCCTTTTAAAATCATTATACATGACACTTGCATCAACAATCCTTGTATAAGGTGTGTGACTATCCATATTGAATTCCATGATGTACCGTCCTTCATTTTCAAACACCTCATTATCGTGTACATCAATATCTTTCTCCGTCCCTGTGAATGATATACACCCGAGGAGGCACTTATTGTTCAAGAATCTATTCCGAGCCACGCTAGAGTTGCAATAGAATCCATCCACCCTGAACTCAAACATCTCGTTCTGATAAAATAGGGTATCGTTAACATCCACGCTGTGATTGAAAACTTCCTGATAGGCCAAGTTGACTTTTGGCAACTCAATGCTAAACCCTCCACGTTTGTTGCCTTCGACTACGTTATGGGTGACCTGCCAAATCCAGACGTTGTTGGAGAACTCAATGTGATTGTGTTCACCCAATATACCGATGCCATTTCCTTTTATTTCACACGAGTCTATTTCATAAGTGATCTCTGCAATGCTGAAAAGATAAAAATGACATATCATGCAATATAAAACACATAGCTTTTCTTTCACCACCTCTCAGTGTATTGTATTCTTCTAAACACTACTAAGGCCACACTTAATTGATCTCTAGCTTCTCGGATCCTCTCAAGGCACTTTTTCTAGGGTCGGTCGGTAGGACAAAAAAAAAGAGGTAAAAAAAAAAATTTTATAATGTCAAAAAAAAAATTTTTTTTTTTTTTTCAATTTTTTTTTCTCCATCGGCAGTGTATCTATTGTGTCGGCGGGTCCGCGAAGCTAAGAATCAATTATGTGTGGCCTAACAAACTACACAAATTGAGGTAGACAGCAAAAATGTTTATTTTAATCCTATCTTATTGTTCTCATCGTCATCAACTTCTAAAATAGGGAAATAGTCAAATATTTCTTCTTTAATATCAACATACGCAGAATATCATTATGGAAACAGATTTTTGACTATGTTACAACATGAAGTACATGTATGATATCGAAATTCAGAGAAGTGTAGGCCTATCTTAATTCTTTTTCACAAAATTTAAGTGGACAATGTCGACAGTAAACAAGTTCATAACCCCCATATATATAAATCATGTGCAACTTTAACCAAAATAATCTTACATCCTTAGCTTTCGTGGATGCAAAAAAATAAAGGAAAAGTAAATATCGACATACCGATGAGGGTTCTGCAGTTCTTCGAAGGTAGGCATGTAGAGCGGGTGATATTTAGTGATGCTGGGAACATGCAGCGCCTCCTCTCTGTTATTTTGGAAACTAACACCGTACAGGTGGATGCGTTGCCAACGGTAACGATGGAATAAGTCAAGGTATTCATTGGATGGCTGGTTGTAGTGTCTTGTGACGATGCCTCGCTGATTATTAGCGACAGTCGTGTTCTCAACGGAAAAATCGGGCCACGGCCATTCATCATCATAAGGTTCTGTAAGAGAATCATGACAGAAATATTTCTTTACAAATGATTATTATAGTTTTTCACAAGTCGGATTAAAAAAATATAAATTTAGATTTGGTAAATACTCCATAAATTAACAACACTGTCTACATACTTATGTTGTAAATAATAATTAGTACCCCCCCTTCTAAAAACACATGTGAAAAGTCCAACATACGTGGTATATTTTGAGACTTAATAATTTCAGAGTACTAGTGTTAAGGTGGCTAGATACTCGTGAACCTTCCGAGATAGGATATCTCAAAAATAGTTTAGAATGATCCAAAATATAGTTTATAGCAAAGATATGGAAAAAAAAGTGGTCGCTACCAGCCTTTTAAAAAAAAATATTTGAGATTATACACAAGAAAGTCAGTTCACCCAAACCTGAAAAACAGAATTTTTTTCTTAAATTTTTTACTGTGAAGTTTTCACTGCTATTCCGTGGTCATGCATCCCATATTATGCAATGAAGCATGAAATTAAAGAAGACACTTGAAGGGAAAAGCTGATTGCAATTTCAAAGAGATATATTTAGTTTAAAGGACTTTCCAAGGGTCTCGGAATAAAAGTTTTGATTTTGACAATTTTAACTTTTTTTATAAACCATAGTGCTAAAAAAAATTGACTAGATAGGATTTCTTAATTCTTTGTCATTTACTTCCAAAAATAGTGAGGAACAATATGATAATACAGACAACCCTTCCTACCGCACTTGAAATTGATATACAATTTTTTTTTTATTACCAAGTCATTTTTGAGAAATTGGACCTGCTTGAGGAAAATCGCCAGTAAAAAATTTTCTTTTCTGAGTATCAAGCTGAAATTCCGGCTGTTTGTAGTACTCATCATAGCGCATCTAGTGCTCCAAACGGGAAGTCTCTAACCCAAATAGAAGTGGCGCAATTTGCAAACGAAGCGGCCGACACTTGAAATTCTCAAAATTAAAAAAATGCTGAAACAGAGTCAGCAGAGCTCTGCTGCTGTGGTGACGTCACGAGAGATAGGGCCTGCCTGGCTGCGCGTGAATGTGCGCTCACTACCACTTCGCATGAGTAGCGAGCCACCTTGTAGATGCGATGCCATCAAATTTCTGGCTGCCATTTTGGAAACCATTTCACTCGGCATTAAGCGAGTGAGTTTGTGTTTTACACCCCATCAGCACCAGTGTGGGCTATTTAGAGGCAAGGGCATTAAGCGAAATAGCTGTAGTGTCATTAGCATTCAGTCACTGACATTGGCACATTGGCACATTGCCAAATTACAATGCCACACTGAGTAATACACTGAGCAAGTTACCATCTCATTTCAACGAGTCTACCTGATTTCATTCATAAGGATGAGTGTACGATAATTCTGAAGCTGACCAGACAAAAATGATGTTAATTGCTGTGAACTACACTGTTATGGGGTTTTATTTATATCCCGCAATGATATGATTAGTGGATTTTACTCAATTTTAGTCTGATAACTTCAAATTCTCCAAAGTTGGGAGCAGCATTACTGAAAAACAATTTAATTCCACCAACCAGAAAAAATTTGCAAACCAAATTCGAATTTGAGTAGCAGGACTCAATTTCTATGCCGAGACACTAAATGTCTCCGATTGGTCACTTTTTTCAAAGACTGATACCAGGCAAGCCAGCAAATGGGGGCCTTTAGAGAATATTCTTCCACTGAGCTGAAGATGCACAGTGACGATTCAGGACAAAGTTACTCCATATACCCCCTCCTCCCCCAATTCCTTATTATATGGAAAACAGGCTAATCTGACGCATAGTGACCATTCCATTTCCAAAGCCAGGGGAGGTCCACCACAAAGACAGAACTCAATTAAAGCAGCAGATAAAATCAAAAAGAGATACAAATCAAGAATAAATCGAGCACAAATCAGTGCAGGAGATCTACAGAATCCAATGCTCGTCAATGAGTCACGGAGTCCCCATGGGGTGCCAAAGGTAACACACCCTGCAGCAGACTGCACCCTTCTCTCTCATATTCTCAATATCCCTTACAGGACTAATTTCCATCCAAAACAGGCCTACTCCCTAGAACAGTGCCGCATCCAGACATGGTGTTCAAGGAGGAGGCCAAGTAGCCTGGAGACCCTGGCCCACTGATGTAGGGCCAGACGACTACCTTGCCGCCATTACGCCACCATTACGCCGCCATTTTCTATGACGTCAGAGGTCATGGTCACATGACAATGTTCAGATTCACTGGACCACGTCGGGAGTGGAGCAGGGATGTGCATGAACATGCTGGTTTCAACATCTGTACACGTAATCAAATAGGCTTAACAAGCCTGGATATCAATGGACGATCTCACCAAAAGTCCTGGTAAGTGATTTAGACACATTTTCAGGACAGTTTTATTGACGCATTTTGGGATTTACATTGCAGTACAAGTGAGAGCTGGCAGACCAGCTAAGAGACCAAGCGCAGTTCAGCCTTTTGGTGACAACCTCCGAATTATTAAAGAGACCAATCTTCGTCCCAGAGGTTTCCAACGACAATACCAAGTTATCAAACAGGCCTCTATCCACAATATTCTAGAACTTTGCAACACGTTCAAAATTTAATTTACATTCAGAATATTTTCGCACCATTCCTCCAAGAATCATCCTCACAATTTAAAATTACTCCAAAGATTTATTCAGAAAATAAAGTCAAGACCACGAAGAATGGCTTCAAAGTTCATTCAATTCACTAATATTAGAGAACACCAAATTATCGATGGTGAAAGTGCAAAACCTCGTATGTCAAAATTTTGCCATTTTTAGATTTTGGGTGGAATGAATATTTCAATATCCAATACATGTTGTCAATTGGTCACCTTGCCAGTTTGCTGTTTTTTGAAGCTGTAACACACTGGTAACAGAATGATTTCACCAAACCTTGTATGTCGATTTGTTCCAAAAAGTGAAAGTGCAAAACCTCGTAACTCAAATCAGAACTTAGAAGCTCATATTTTCGGATATTTCAACTTTTTTTGAAAAACAATGATTGCGGCACTTTTTTATGGCTCTCAGGAAATTTCCTTATTAGAAAATCTATACCTCCCTATATTTGTGTTAGTGATGTAGGCTATTGAAAAAAATTGTGCATGAAAATTTGAAAAATTTCTATTTTCCTCATTCTTGCTACTGTAGCCATTAATTAAAATTAGCAGTTGTTATTTATTATGGTCAAATCATAATTTTTACTGTATAGCTATAGATTGGAAGTACATTCAATGCTGCAAGTTGCTTAGAAATGTGATAAATGATCGAGTTATGAGGTTTTGCACTTTCACTAACTTGCAAAAAGTGAAAGTGCAAAACCTTGTAACTCGACATTTTCATTCATATCTGATGGTAGCATCAATGCAGGGGTCAATGACCTATGACAAAAAATTATGCTAAAACAGGGTCTCACTTTCTATAATAATCAAGCAGACCAACAAAAGGCACTAAAATATTATATAGGTGATGTATATAAAATTTCATCTACATGCAATGATGGCCAAGTTTTGGCCTGGAAACAAAAAATAATAATTTAATATTTTTTTGTCAATATTTCAAGATGTATAGAATATCCATGAATCACACCCACATAAGGCACAAATTAATCATATAGGTGACATGCGTAACATATTTCATCCATGTACATGCAATTGTGGGCAAGTTTTGGCCCGAAATGCAAAAAAAAAAAAATGTAAATACATTTTTCTCAATATTCCAAAAAGTATGGAATATCAATCAATCAAACCATGAAAAGATACAACTAGACTGTGTAGGCTACATGTGTAAAAAATGTCATCATTGTACATGTATTAGGGGCTGAGTTCTAGCCCGGACATGAAAAAAATAATTTTTTAATATTTTTCTCAATGTTTGAAAACGTACAAAATAGCCATCCATGAGACAATCAAAAGGCACAATTAGACCATACAGGCTACATGTGTACCAAATTTCATCCATGTGCATGCAACAGGGCTGAGTCCTAGCCCGGAAACGAAAAAATTTTTTTTTATATTTTGCTCAATATTTCAAAAATTACAAAAGTTCCATCAATCAAACCATCAAAAGGCACAACTAGACCATATAGGCTACATGTGTACCAAATTTCATCCATAAACATTCAATAGGGGCTGAGTACTGGCCCGGAAACTATCTATCCGCCCGCCGCCCGACCGCCCGCCCGGCGGACGGACAACTTTTTACCAAAGTGATAACAATACCTTCTTCGAACGAAGTTCGCTGAAGGTAAATAAAAAGTAAGCAGAAAATCATTCAATCCGAGAGGCCAAAAATGAAATATGACTGCTCTTTAATAAAGCCAATAAAATTGACATGAGTGCTCTTTGGGATTTAAGTTTAGAATTCAATCGGGAAAATTAATCTCGTTTAATTTCTCATAATATGATGATTAATTTTGTGATTTTTGTCAGAATCTCTCAAATTGTGACGTTCAATCCTTGGGCCTGGTGGAACAATGGTGGAGGCATCAAGTGTACAGTCTGTGCCTGGGACTCATCCGGACTAAGGCCACACATAATTGATCTTTAGCTTCTCGGATTCGTCTCAAGGCACTTTTTCTAGGGTCGGTCGGTAGGACAAAAAAAAAAAAGGTGAAAAAAAAAAATTTATAATGTCAAAAAAAAAATTTTTTTTTTTTTTTCAATTTTTTTTTTCCATCGGCAGGTAATCTATTGTGTCGGCGGGTCCGCGAAGCTAAGAATCAATTATGTGTGGCCTAAGCGCAATCGCTTTCTTGTTCATTTCTCTGTTGGGGTTCATGACGCACGACTTGAGGTGTCGGACTAAGTGAACCTTTTGCGACAACCCTCGTCCGCAGTACGGACATCCGTAAAACTTATTTCCCGTATGGACGACCATGTGACGAGCAACGTGCGAAGGAGCGGGAAAAACCTTCCCACAGAGGGAGCACTGGTTGACGCGCCCCTTCCGCTTCCTGCCGGTAGTTCCCGCAGCTTCCCCCAGGTGGATGACAGCCCCCTGTTGATCATCAACTGAAACAACAGAGGGTGTCACATTTAGAATTGCACAAATTTACTAAGAAGGAAGGAAGGAAGGAAGACATAATTTATCTTAATTATTTGACATACACATAGATAGATAGATAGATATGGTAAGTGCAACCCTCTAAGCCCAGTTCTGGGCGCTCACGAGGTTTGATTTATGATATGGGAGAGAGAGCAGGAGTCCTCAGCATGTTACACATTTACCCCACATGAGGAATCTTTTACTTGCCCAGCACAGACACTGATGCAGAGACGTATATTAAGTCAGATTATCTTGACTGATACAGCTGCAAACTGCAATATTAAGTCAGATTGTTGACTGATACAGCTGCAAACTGCAATAAGTCAGATTGTTGACTGATACAGCTGCAAACTGCAATATTAAGTCAAGATTATCTTGAATGATACAGCTGCAAACTGCAATATTAAGTCAGATTATCTTGACTGATACAGCTGCAAACTGCAATATTAAGTCAGATTATCTTGAATGATACAGCTGCAAACTGCAATATTAAGTCAAGATTATCTTGAATGATACAGCTGCAAACTGCAATATTAAGTCAGATTATCTTTGCTACAGCTGCAAACTGCAATATTAAGTCAGATTATCTTGAATGATACAGCTGCAAACTGCAATATTAAGTCAGATTATCTTGACTGATACAGCTGCAAACTGCAATATTAAGTCAGATTATCTTGAATGATACAGCTGCAAACTGCAATATTAAGTCAGATTATCTTGACTGATACAGCTGCAAACTGCAATATTAAGTCAAGATTATCTTGAATGATACAGCTGCAAACTGCAATATTAAGTCAGATTATCTTGACTGATACAGCTGCAAACTGCAATATTAAGTCAGATTATCTTGAATGATACAGCTGCAAACTGCAATATTAAGTCAAGATTATCTTGACTGATACAGCTGCAAACTGCAATATTAAGTCAGATTATCTTGACTGATACAGCTGCAAACTGCAATATTAAGTCAGATTGTTGACTGATACAGCTGCAAACTGCAATATTAAGTCAGATATGCTGACTGATACCCGGGACTGATACAGCTGCGAACTGCAGACTTCTTCATGTCCAAAAGCCACCAGGGTCAATATTTAATATGCTGGACTGTGCTGCCACCTGCAGGATCATGATATATTGTATGAGCTCAAGGACTACAGTCCACAGTTGCGACAATGACTGAACAACCGCAGTAATAAATACTTGGCAATATTTCCTCCACATTTTCAGCAAAAGCCCCATCTAAAAGAAGTCTCATACACCTGTAGTTACCAAAACAAAACACAATACAATGCGTTTCAAATAGCGATTCGGTTTCATTTATTAAAAAAGAAATCATAATATGAACCACAGCACAGAGTATGACCCATCAAAAAGATGAGCAAATCAGAAATGGCGAAATTGAATTCAAGAGTCACCACAAATAAAGATACATATCTCTCAGAACTACTTTCTGTGCACTACATTCCACACCTGGGCGGCCTCAGTAATTGCCCCTTATTGCAACAAATAATTTACATTTTTGGCAAGATAAAAACGAATGATAACCAAAAAACAGCTTTCATTCACACTGACTAAGCAAATCGACAATTGACAAGCATTACTAATTTGAATTAGCTAATTAAGCACTGATTAGCTAAGTAGGTCTAAGCACTAATTAGCCTACTGATTTGCCTACTTATTAAGTACTAATTAATATTGCATAAAGTAGCATCTAACCCCGACAAAAGATTGACCATGTAGTCATTGTCGACCATGGTTTGACCATGGTCGACCATGGTTGACAATGAAATGACCATGTACCTGACCGTGAACTAAGTCTGACCATGTTTGACCATGGAATGACCATGAAAACTTAGAAAATTTCCTTTGATGACCATGTATGACAATGAAATGACCGTGAGGACTTAGAAAATTTCTCTGAATTATTAGATGACCATGTGTGACCGTGTAATAACCATGAGGACTTAGAAATTTTTATCACTGACATTTATGACCATGTGTGACAATGAAATGACCACGGGGACTTAGAAAATTTCTCTCATTTTGAATGCCTGTCAAATCACGATGAGAACAATTTGAATCTAGTTAAAAATTTGATTGCTTTGCTTATGTGTGTAATTTCTTTGAGATCAGACGGGGGGGGGGGGGTTACGAATTTTTTACATTGCATTGTACAGGCCCAAGGGGGGTTGAACCCCCTAAACCTCCCCCCATGTGGATCCGCCATTAAACATTAAATACATTCAATGATTCATCATTTCTATTTGCAGTCTATTATTACTTGAAAAGAGAGTATAGAGAACTTAAAGCAGCGTATTGTATAAGTTTGTGTTCCTGTAAGTCTCTTCCATAATCTGTGTAAATGTTGCAGATTTTTACTTCTGTTATCTACCTATTGATTGCCATCATCTCAGACCAAAAATACTTGAAATATTTGTCTGATTTAATTCTGACCATATATGACCATATATGACCATGCATGACCATCTGTGACCATGTAATGACCGTGTAAGTCACATGACCTACCAGTGTCGCCACCTGCCTTATAAACAGTGCGCACTTTTGGAGGGAAAGTTTTTAACTGCAAACATCAGGCTGTCTGGAGCTAAATTACCTAATCTTATTGAGTTTCGGTGAGTGCTTATGACATAAACTTGTTTCTGATTGTTCCTAGAGTTAGCTAGACAACACTTTACATGTAGACAGGCTGCGAAATAGCAAGGATCAGGCTGTAACAGTCTAAAATTTTGTTCATCTATTATCACTCGCCTAAAAAAACACACCATTTGTTTCTTTCGGGGTGCTTAGACAGGAATACAATGTAGATAAACATACTCGATGATATTTTGTTTAGAAAATCCTAGAATATGACATGAAAATCTTTTCATTTTATGGTAATGGTATATTAAGGGGCAACCATGAGATACTGTGAGCATGAGATATTGCTATGAAAAAAAAGTTTTATTTCTTGTCAATCTTGTGACCTTATTATTAGACAACACTTTGGCATGGAGTTTCATTTATAACATAAAGAATATGATATTTATAATATTTATAATACATATTTCTCAATATTATAATTTGTGTCAAAAATAATCCTGTGTAAAAAAATATCAAATGACAGTCTTTTTGGTATTTTGGTACAGTGCCGCCTGTAAATTAGTGAAATTGGTCGACCAATTGGTTTGACAGTGACCATTTACTGCAGAATGAACAGATGGTCACAGACGGTCATCATGACCGTGTGTGACCATGTGTGACCATGGCCATATGACCATCTGTGACCATCGGTGACCATGTAACCCCTGACCATGTACGACCGTATGTTGACAATGACCAATTACCGCAGCAATGAACAGATGGTCACAGATGGTCATTATGAACGTGTGTGACCATGTGTGACCATGGCCATATGACCATCTGTGACCATCTGTGACCATGTAACCCTTGACCATGTACGACCATATGTGACAGTGACCAATTACCGCAGCCTCGACCATGGTCGACCATGGTCTGACCATGGTCATTTCATTGTCGAACATGGTCAATGACCATGGTTTGACCGTGGTCAGACCATGGTCGACCGTGGTTTGACCATGATGTTTTCGTCGGGGAATGAACAATGACACTAAATGATGAGAAAACTGAACTATTTTTAACTTGTTACTTGTAGTAAAGAACTTTTTTCAACACCGTTCAAGAACAAATCACAACATCCTCAAATCGATGATGTCATACAACAAAATTAATGTAATTGCATTGAAAATGACAAAGCTTTTGGATAAAACAGTTACTAAATGATTAATGACGGATGAAACAACTGAGTGATCCAATGAAATTGTGACTGTCTTTAGAATTATCTCACTTTTTTCCCTACTTGATTCACGCAACTTAATGTTGATCAAAAACGACCACAATGGGATTACAAATTAATTGAAGTCCACACAACTTAAAAGATCCCTAGTTCCTGATAAACACAGTCACACACAAATATCTTACACATGTTATCACTTAGCATGCTTAGAAGCAATAAGATTTGGTATAAGCAGTTCTAATCAATCATAGAATTCATTAACTATCATTCAGCTTGGTCAGTGAACCAGACCATCAATCAACAGAGAACTCCAAAAGATTTCTTTATAAATAAAGTAATATATTTCTAAATGTTTAGTCTTTACAATATCATGCATTGAATTGTCACAATTTACACTGTAACTTACATTTCTATCATAAATTGTTGAACTTATAAATCATTCTGGAACGTTGAAATTCCTCATTATTTCATAAATTAAGAGATATTTATCACGGTTTCAATACGCCATTCATTTCAAAATCCCAAGGCCTTCTCAAAAAACACATTTAAAACAAACTTCATAAATGGACAATAAATTAAGAAGCTTTATAAATTAAATCACTTTCATCACCATACTCAGTAGACATTCATATTCACAGAACACTAATTACCATATTCTGTCCCTAAAGCCAAACCACCAGTTTGATGTAACATAAATAGTTCATATTTTAAAAACTTCACAGCTCAAATAAACATTTGGTACTCACGGTTAAGCGTCATATCTGTATTAGATAATTGTGTAAGTTGTGAGGTTCATGGTTTTCTCTTCGAAGGTCTCCAAATTTTAAAGCAATCAAACAATTAATAAATATTTCTCGGACACTCACAAAATAAATGCGTCAATGACAAGTTCTGACACAATTGGAAATCTGCGGATCAACAGGAAATATTAACACAAAACATGGAAACCATAATAAACATTTCTGAGTTGGAAAAAACTTATCTGTACAATTCCCTAACTGAACTCACAAGTCAACCAGAAAATAATTAGAATATCGCAAACGACAAAAGGACGAACATTGCGTAAGATAGTGATAGTTACTATAGCGACTACAAAAATGTAAAGATGGATGGATGATTGGGGCCTTACGTCCTGTATTTATGCACTTGGTAGGCTAATTAGGACAGGAGGAGCAAACGGCAATGAGGCAAAGGATGATTGAAACAGCCGTTCAACTATTGCCCAAGTGACCCAGCAAGAGCTGGATTCGAACCCTGGACCCAGCGATTTGCAGCCCAGCACGCTACCACTAGACCAACCCTCCCACACTTTGGAAACACAAAGAAATCCAAAAGTATTTACTTTGAAAAAGCAATTTGCAAGGACGTGCACAAAAATGACTGTGTTACACATACAGGAATAGTTAGAATATATTATTGTTACTTATCATATGCTTATATTCAATTGTAAGCCAAGAACGGCCAGATCCAGCTAGAGGAAATCTCTGTCTCACCATTGCTCACAGCAAAGGGGGAGGGATCTTCAGCATTTTTGGCATATTCTAAATATATTTCAATGATCGATGAATATTTACATTATGATAGCTACAAGCTAGTACCTCCTATATAAACTAGTCCTTGCTACAAAATACTTGGAACATCTAAATCACTACTATGTAATCTTTGGCAATATGTTTAGCTTATATGTAATCATTAGTGATGTACTACTCAAATTTCTTTCAATGGCGGAGAAAATCTATAGCTGATTTTTCCTAAAATGCAAATCTGCACCCCAATTTTCAATGCAACAAAAATTAAAAGACGTATAACTTCCATCATAACAAAATATCATAATATTAACTGTAAATGGATTTCTTTCTTTTGGACATGACATAGGCTGCTGTAGGGTAGAGTCAGGCAGCAAAACTCTCATCTCAAGTCTCTTTTAAGTTAAATTGATGCTTGTGACAATGTCTCTACAGCCATAGTATCTACAAAAAAAATTGCCTTTCAAAACACTTTGGATATTCCAAATAGGCTCTATGTGGATATTTGAAAAAGGTCAAATATCCCCCAAGATGCTATTGCACTATTTCGACGGACGCTATTTCGTTAGATGATATTCCGTCTTAAGCTTTGTCTGACCGTATGGATCATAGTCAGCCCGTATGAAGCTTTGACGACTTCTGTCAACCTGCCATAAATTCTCCGGTACACAAAGCAATATCTTTGGTTCCAAAAAGTCCGTGAGATGGCGCACTTGCACAACAGAGAAAAGGCTATCAGCAGAGAACGGGACACTACTGGAATGCAGGTGGGTGAAAGAAAATAATAACTTCGAACAAAACTGTTAGAAAGCTCTAGGACCAGTCAGAGCTGCCTGCTGTTCAGTCCCAGAGACCGACAAGCGCTGGAATGTGCATTCCAGCACACGCTGGAATGTGTATTCCAGCGTAGGTCTGGATACTCAGGTCTGGGCCATCTCCATCTTTCATTGGGCAGTGTTGGGATAAACAACAGAATCTTCAGGGCATGGTTTTAGGGTGATTTGTGGCTTTGAAAAATCTAAAAAAATACAGTTGTGTACCTTTTGTCTTTAGAAAACACGTTGGTTACTTGAAATATTTGTATTGTAGGCCGATTTATTTAGAAATGACAGGAAACATAACATGTAAACAAAACTTCTGACATCAACCTCGAGTGCCTCGGACGGACTTTTAACATGGAAAGAATGGTTGTACAGAAACGAGACTTAGCTCAAAATGCAGGAAATTAAATTTCCTAAATATTGGTACCAGTTAGAAGGTGCTGCTCCAAGTATTAAGGACGTGACAGCGCGCTGCGTCATTGAATTGCACAAGAAAAGGTTGCATGGTTGGATGGATACTAAGGGTATCAAGACACTTCGTAGACACGCCAACTCGGTAGACAAACCAACTGGTAGACAACCAACTAGTAGACAACCAACTCGTAGACACCAGGTACGACCAACCCGTAGACAACAAATTGGAGGGATCACCAAGTAGTAGACACAGACTTTTTGGTCAGTTTGATATTACCAATTCGTAGACACAGCAATTTTTCTCTTTGCCAACTGGTAGACACCAAATTTCATAAGATTACCAACCCGTAGACAGACCAAATTTGACAGGGAACACAAGCTGATTGCAATCCATGTGTCAGGGAAAATGTGACAACACAAAATTGCAATTAATTGTGTCACTCCTCCTTTGGGGTGTAAAGATAATAGCAGCTCCAATTCTGTAATCTAAGCTAATTGAACCCTGAATGGCCTGATGCCAATTAGCAACTTTGAATATTTGTTGTCATTAGCATTTGATGTCTGTTCCACTAAGATTGTTATGATTTTTGGATGTCTACGAGTTGGAAAATCTTGGTATTCGTGGTATTGTGCTGTCTACGAGTTGGTAGATTCCAAATTAATGTTGTCTACGAGTTTGATGATGCTGTGTCTGCGACTTGGTTAGTTAATTTTATTGCTTGTCTACGACTTGGGGGATAGCTCTAAAATATGTCTACGACTTGGTGTGTCTACGACTTGGCATGTCTACGACTTGACTTGTATTCATACTGAGCTCTGCTCTGCTGATCTAATTCCAGCGCACCTTTCTCCAGGACATGCTATACACTGTATCACTCGCACAAAACAACTATGCTTAATTAGCACAAATGCCTCACCAATACTGAAGCAACTGAGATTCAGACGGATAGATAGAGAGATTGATAGATGTAGATATGATCAGATGGCTGCATTATTTGCATAGCCATGTGACCTATTGGGCAGTTTTCGAAATAAGGGGGGTGTCAAGGGGGTTTTGACCCCCCCAAATGGCCAAATACTCTTGTGACCCCTCAAATACATTTTTTAGAAGGACCCAGAGGGGGTCCTTAACCCCCCCCCCCAAATACTGAATGTGTAGAAGAATAAGCATGGAGCACCAAAATTGACCAAACAACCTCCTGTGTCATATACATCAGCAATGTCAATTTCAAAACTAATTTTCTGAGATAAAATATGCCTTTAAAATGCTCAGAATTAATTTTTAGACCATATGAAACTCTTCGGCTTCAGGGCGCTTACAGTGAACCGCTTGCGCCCGCAGACTAGACGCACTGTAACCCTTTGGGCCTTGCAACAGAGAGACCCCCTCAAATAACACACTATTTCGACCACTGCTATTGGGTGCACTGGGTGGCATAGTCCAGCTTGACATAGGGTGAATTTACGAAGGTTGAAGATGGAATGTGTCATCCAGCGCATTGCTGAATGTGACATCCAGCACATACTGGAAATCCGAATTTCTTTTTTTCTGTTATCTATTTGAATCTATCTATCGATCTATCCATCTGTTTAACTGTCTATCCAAACTATAATTGACCTTTAATTTTCACTGCTACATTTTGTACCTAAGAACGTGATTATCTCTTTTTCTTCCTTTCTATCTATACATGTATACGATATAACTAATAATATTATGAATTATAAATATTATCTATTTTTTACAGGCATTCATATTTATTTGCATTTGGCATTTATCAATGTGGACCGGCTAAACCACTTTTGGACCGGTCAGATTTTTCAGAGGACCGGTTAGAAATTTTCAGGGGACCGGTTAGATATTTAGCGAATTTCCAACCCTGAGAATAATGAAGTTTGTCTTGCATTTGCATTGAAGGAGCAGTGGCATTGCAGTTTGTGTGTTAGATGTATGAGAATTACTTCATACAGGGCGCAGCACCTTCTAATTACCAATGTATAGGAAATTTAATTTCCTACATTTTGCGCCAAGTTTGGGCCCTGTGGGCAGTTTTACGGTATTTGCACTTGGCTGATTTTTCATATTTAGGCAAATATTACATTTTTGTTTTCGTTGCTCAGTTATGTGCCTCTACAGGAATATGACAAATACAAGTTAAGAAAATATCCAGGCAATGAACACAGATTTTCTTAGAAATTAAAATCCTCAATGTCAAAAAATGTCCTCTTCAGCCCATCAGAATTTGTGCTCCAATTCAAGTCTTTTACCAATTGATTTGTCGCGGAAAATGCCATGGCTGTACAAAATAATTTATTCTGGATGTCTATAAAGGGTATTTATGAATACTGAAAATTTCAGTATATGTTTTTCCACCATCAAATTGCACTAAATATTTATGAGAAAACCAGGCTTGAGAGTATTAGTTAGAAATTTTTACGAATATTTGAATCACTTTACTAGATAATACAAAAAAAATCTTGTTTATGGAGCAATTAAAATTATTTTTTTTCTGAACTTGTGATTTTCGATGTTTTTTGGAAATTTTTCTCTCTAGAACATTGTCTTTGACACAAGGTAAACCCAATGAGTTTTGTCGTACAGCAACAAAACTTGACACAGGGTTTGTAGGAAACGTAAGGATTATATACCTTGGCAATGGTTGGTCTATCGAGACTGAAACATTACAATACAGGCTGAAACAGAAACTTGCAGGGCATGACAAGTGAAATTTCTTTATTTTCGTCATAAAAATTGTTTAAAAAAATATTTTTTGCCACATTTGATAAAATTTTAGTTTTTTCATTGGTTTTGATGATTCAATACGATCAGATGACTCTATTTCCATTTTGAAAAAAAAGGATCCAAATTGTATTCACATGGATACTTTTTCTCATAAACTTTATTTTCAAAAATTCGATCCTTTCATACGCTAAGGAGTGGTGATTGGTGATAAACAAAAAAATCACTTCTGTTTCCCTCGATTTACGAATCAGTAATATCTTCATTTCATGATAGTACAAATGAAATTCTCATCTACAAAACTTTATTTTGACCCCCCATGAGACACTTCAAGTGCAAATACTGTAAAACTGCCCCCTGTATGACCATTCTTTCTATGTCAAAAGTGCGTCCGAAGCACTCGAGGTTGATGTCCGAAGTTTTGTTGACATGTTCTTATTCCTGTCATTTCTCAAAAAATCGGCCTGATAAAAATATTTCAAGCATTCAACATGTTTTCTTATGGTAAAATCTAGATGTTTCGATTTTTTTTTAGATTTTTCAAAGCCACAAATCACCCCAAAACCATGCCCTGAAGATTCTGTTATTTCACCCAAGGAAAGATGGCGATGGCCCAGACGGTAGCAGGACGAACATTTCACCGCGGGGTCGTTTCGCCGCTGACAGTGGTTGGACGTTTCACCACTGGTTCACTGTTGCACATGGCCTGATATTACACATGCATGTAGGCCTATGCTTATATTGCTGCCATTACCAAGGCCAGTAATGTCTGGTTGATTACATTTCTTTAGTTGAGAGTAATAGGCATTCTGTAATCACTTGATTGCCTTAATTAATGCTCATGGTGCCCCACTGTCCCCTACTCCTGGTATTTTTATCCAAAGTAATGGTCTGGTGGCAGAATCTTTTCCCTGTTAAAAATTTTGAAGGGTAGGCCTACGCCACTGCTGCACCAGCTAAAAGCTCCACCGGCGAAAATTTTTTGTCACTGAGTGTCTCCACTTGTGTCATACTTGATGCCAGTCAGGTGGTACATATAAATGTAGACTTTTTTATAGTCCATTACATCGACGAAGTCGGTCTCAACAGACTTTACAATTACACCCTTGGCAGGCCTGTTCAAGCATGAGCCTTTCTCAACTCCCCTTGGAGTATACAGCCAGACAGCAATTTCCAACGCCACAGTGCTAAGTCACTCTGCAATCGCCATCACTACCCTTATAGCCAAGTACCCATTTACACCTGGGTGAAGTGAAGCAAAGAGTAATGGAGGATCTGCTCAGTTCCTCCGTTCCATGGGTGGGAGTCGAACCTGCAACATCTCAGTTGCCAGGCGAACACCTTATGCACTAGGCCACGGCACCTCTAAATTGAGCACCTCATGAGGAAAGTCACTTAGACAGACACCATTGAGCAGTCAAGTCACTTTCATATTACTAGTCATGTCGTGCGTGAAATCAAATTTGTTACAATATCACAGATATATCACTCCTATTTGGTGCAAACATTTTCTATTAAGTTTTTAGTAATATAAAAATCATGTTTGATTGATTTTATTTGAGGCAAGTTAATAGTTTATAGAATGAAAAGTTCACGCATACAATCCAGAGTGACTGTCTAAAGTCTAAAATTGTGAACTGGAATGGTCTCCTCGCCATAAAGTGTGTTAATCCAAATCCTTTTTTTTTCAGCTGTAATTTGACGTTGTGATTCACTGTCGTAGACGCAGATCAGCGTTCAACTATCCACCAGAGTTCAGGTCAGTTGGAATGTGCATGTTTCTTTGTACTGGTGTGTTTCTAAGTTCAGAATTTTGATTCTTCTGCAGGCCAGTATCATCTTGGAATTTCATTACCCGTCAATGGCGATATTTGTAATATGATAGATATTCATAACTTTTATATAATCAATGAGCTGTATTGCTTATAATTTATTTGCCTTGTTCATGTAGGAAAAATTGAATAGTCAAGATGGCTATGAATGAAAGTGTAGTTAATCAAGGGATTCCAAGGATTTTTTTTTTAATCTTGTAGATGGGAATGTTGTTATTTAATTTCTAAAAAAATGGCTTTTCCCCCGAATTATCTAAGTTTTGGAAAAAAACTATCATGAATGTGGAAGTATGACTGTGATAATAATTTGTGTTGTCCCAGATACCATTATTCATAAATTCTTCTGATATTTTCCGATTTTTTTATCAGGTAGACCTACTTTTAGTTAGCTGACTTGACTTGCCAGACTGTTCAAACAAGTGCAGGATAATTCTGGAAACATCCGTTTGAACAAGCAACATTTCTTCTAAAGATTGAATATGGGTACAGTCGATAGATATGCCATGATTCTTTATTCTGCTCAAAGCAGGTATCGTAACAAGTCTGGTTCTTTCTGTTGCAGATGTGAAGTATAGCCTGAGGAATGGCAGCAATATACAGCCCGGCGAAATTCCAGACCATAATTTCTGCCTAACGTAATCTCTCTGATGGCTACTTGATCAACTACTGTGATGAAAGACATATGGAATATACTCTTGAAACTTTTGTCGATGCGTATGGATTTGTCAACGTAATTGCAAGTCCGTTTCACAGAAAAAGCTGGAATTCAAATGGAGAAACATGCAGTATAGACCTATTAAGGGTATGTTTAAAAGATACAGTGAGGTGTCTACTAAGTACTGCTTTCATTTTCATCTAATATTTCCCTATATGATGTAAATAAGTGGGGGGGGGAGTCCAAACATCAATGGATTTTGCTAAACTTTGAAATGTGTGTGGTCTGTTTACTTAGCTAGGAGACCAATTGGTTTTGACAAGCTTTATCTGGAAACAATTCCAAAAATGAGACAGTAGCGCGTCCCCAGCCCTCTGCACTGTTATAATTTTCAGTCAGTTTTCGAACACAAATTTACCAATGATCCAATTATTTTCCTCGAAAAGAGGATGTGTTTTGGCCGTAATTTATAAAAAATTTCATTCAGTCCTGGTTTGCATTTCACGATTCTCCCAAGTTTCTGATCATTTCCTAGGAATTCCTATTTCAGGGATTGTCAGGCACATACCCTACCTTGTTTCCTGAAGTGAAAGGACATGGTTTTTTAGATGCAGTTTTTGAAATAATGTTGTCCATTTGAAAATGCATTTATAAGCACTTGCTATTTAGCGACAACCAAGCTAAATTGTTTCCAGTATTATATGTTTACAATATTGTGGTCACTAAATTTGTTTTATTATATTCATTGTCTCAAACTGCTTATATTTATTTCAGGCAAACACCAATCGAAATATTCTTCAAAACCACAAGATTCAAGTATATCAGGTCTTCAAGCGCATTGGAATAGATCATACCAGATTTGTGGATGAAAGGTTCCCTGAAGTTGATCCACAACAGTAAGTATGGCTCCTGATAGTCATTGAATATTTTTCAAGGTTTGTAGTCTATTATCATTCTTTTTGCAGGCAGCGCAATGTAAAGATCTCTTTCCTGCTCATGTCAACCTGCTGCTTAACCTGCTCCTGCAAGTTTAAGTATTATTTTAGATTTATTTTTATAATGAAATGTTTGTTTATATATCTGACATTGACATTATAGATTAACAATAACATTATGATGTAAGTGTTTAAAAAGAAGTTACCTGGAAAAATAAGGTATTTTCATATTTGGAAGATGATTTGCTCAATACTAATGATATTAAGAGAATGTTCTACTCCAAGTTTAATGAATGTGATATACAATTAGCTAGTCAGATTTTAGAGTTGAGATATTTAACGATACCTAGTTTTAACAATGATGAACTTAATACCATTTTTAACTGTCTGTGTACTAACTATTTTGTTTTTATTTTTGTTTGTACACACTAAGTTTTTATCTGATCTATTTTATTTTTGTACCTGTACACCAAATTGTAGTATTTGTGTATGGAATAAATGATTAAATTTATATTTTTTTAGGATGGGATGGGCGTGGAAGGCATGCGATGCACCTGGAGAAATTGGCACAGGACAAAATGTTGTCAAAATATTGATTAGACATTTTCGTTACCTTGGCCAAGCCCTCAGCAGATCCAAAGTGACAATTGGGCAGAGTTCAGTGGTGAAGTAATCAGGTATGCCCACATAGAAGAATTACTTGATTTTAATTGGAGGTGTGTAGTCCAGTGGTGGGCAAGTTTACAAAAATCTTAACTAAGTTAACAGTTAATAAGTTAATAAAATCATTAGCTGAGTTATAGTTAATAACTTAAAATTGTGGCCAAGTTTACTGAAGTTAAAGTTAAACGTTTTTTTTTTTTTATCAATTTAAAATATCAGACAGAAAAGTCTGTCTGATTTTCACTATTTAGTGTTTAGTTATCTTTTGTCTACTCAAGTCTTTTTCATGTAAAAATGTGTCTTGTTGCACCTTTTTTTACTAAAATTAATGGACTTTACAGACTTTATTAATCGACTTACAATTAACTAAGGGAAGTTACTTTCGTTGATGAGAAAAAATATCGATGGTGAAAGTGCAAAACCTCGTAAGTCAAAAAAAGCTGTTTTTCAGAAATTGGAAAAAACTATCACAGATAATTTTTTATGGTAATGTTCATTTATATGCGACTTAGGCTCTACGTGATTTATAGAAAGTGAGACCCTGTTTTAGCATAATTTTTTGTCATAGGTCATTGACCCCTGCATTGATGCTACCATCAGATATGAATGAAAATGTCGAGTTACAAGGTTTTGCACTTTCACTTTTTGCAAGTTAGTGAAAGTGCAAAACCTCGTAACTCGATCATTTATCACATTTCTAAGCAACTTGCAGCATTGAATGTACTTCCAATCTATAGCTATACAGTAAAAATTATGATTTGACCATAATAGATAACAACTGCTAATTTTAATTAGTGGCTACAATAGCAAGAATGAGGAAAATAGCAATTTTTCAAATTTTCATGCACAATTTTTTTCAATAGCCTACATCACTAAAATAAATTAGGGAGGTATAGATTTTTTAATAGGGAAATTTCCTGAGAGCCATAAAAAAGTGCCGCAATCATTTTTTTTCAAAAAAAGTTGAAATATCCGAAAATATGAGCTTCTGAGTTCTGATTTGAGTTACGAGGTTTTGCACTTTCACTTTTTGGAACAAATCGACCTACAAGGTTTGGTGAAACCATTCTGTTACCAGTGTGTTACAGCTTCAAAAAAACAGCAAACTGGCAAGGTGACCAATTGACAACATGTATTGGATATTGAAATAGTCATTCCACCCAAAATCTAAAAATGGCAAAATTTTGACATACGAGGTTTTGCACTTTCACCATCGATATGTTAACTTAGCTAATAGTTACTCAATTTGTTAGCATATTTATTAATGGATTAACGATTGACGGATTAATTGTCACCACAGTGTGTACACACATCTCCATTTATGTTGTCGTTGCAAGAGTGGAAATTTTGGTGGGAAATTCTGAAATTGCTCTTTGCATGTTTCAAATTATCAGTACTTCCAATCATATGCTATTTGGAATCATGAAATATGGATATTGACATTCATGCGTGCATGCAAGCTGAAATATTGTTTGGCCGTCCCCAAAATGTGCACTGGTGCTGCACCCATTTGACTATACATAATCATCCTAGCATGGATTATTTTGTGTGTATGACCTAATTTATATGAATGATTTAATTTTCTGTTGTGTGTTGGACCAAATATTCTGTATGAATCAAATTGAATTAAGGAAAAAGCTAACATTGCTAGGTAGTAGGTACTTTATTTCATAGTCACTTTCTGTTTTGCAGAAACTTCTCGCCAAAGCCTTATAACAAAGAATTTTCGAGACATTATGGTTGATGAAGACATGGATTCTGAACAACTTTCTTTGGCAATGGAGGGTTATTCGGCATTAGACATCATAAATGTGTGTTGGTAAGTATTTGTAATAATTTTGTGTGACCAATTTCTCTTGCACATAGGAGGAGGGTTGGTCTAGTTGTAGAATGTGTGACTGTCAATTGCTTGGTCCAGGGTTCGAATCCAGCTGTCCCCTGAACCTATTTTGGACTGCCGTTTCAATCTCCTTCACCTCATTGCCCTGTCCTCCTCCTGTCCTAATTAGCCTATCAAGTGCTGAAATACATTTTCGAAAAAGAAGCTACCACAAGGAATTGTTTGAAAGTTTCCATTTATAAATATAAAAACTTTTATTTGACAAACTGGATATCAAAAGAGATACATGTGTCATCAAAATCATAGAAAAATAAAGCAAAATCAATGTCTTCACTAATCTACAGAGAGTTAAAATGCAATTCAGCATATAATATTTTTCAATACTGGTCCCAGTTCTAGTGGTTACATCTAGAATACATAAAATAAAATGGTAAATTTCTCATACTTTGAAAAGAGTCCCAATTCAGAGTGTCAATATCAAATTACAGATGTCATTTCAGTCATTAAACATTTACTTAATTTAATACGATAATATGTCACATGAACCAGCAGCAACTGCTATGAGGCCCTATAACACAAAAGTAAGTCTTGAAGATATATATTCCAAAATAAATCTACATCTAATTAGTATCATTTATAGTCATACATAGAAATAAAAAAACAAATGCTACAAACAATTTAAAGTATTCTGAAAACATGCCCTACATACACATATGTAGCATTCAGACAGTTATAATATAAAATAATAAAAGGCATTTATAGAGTTAATTCACAAGTTCATTTAACAAATTCTCTTTAGCAAATTGTCCAAAGTCAAGGTTCGGAAATTTCTACTCAACATGTAGGGAGGCACAGCAACACACCTAAAACATGTAAAATATACACTTTAAATTTTGAATCATTAATTTCTTAGCTACACTTACATTACTCTATTAAGGTAATGACCTATAGCCTGTATTATCTCTGGTCTTTTATCTGACATCAGTGCAATAAATTGTTCACTTTTATCGAGACTACTTAGGTTGGGCATAAGGCAACTAACGCTGTCAAGAAGCTCTACTCTAGGGATATTGTTATAAGTACAAATTAAGAGACAGTGAATCTCGTCTTCTATACTGTCAGTATTACATTTGTCACACTCAGGGTTGGCAAGTTTATGGCAAGGTGGTTTTTACCGGGCGGTTTTTGCCGAAAACTAGTTTTAGGCACTTTTCTGCCGTAAACTGCCTTAAACCCCAAATTTAGCTCAAAATCCCAAATTTAACAAAAAATTTAAGATATTCCTATTTCTTAATTGTTGCAAAACTTACACTGCAATATTGATTGATAATATTTCTACTGACTAATAATCTGCATTTCAAGCATTACAAATAGCATGCGCGTGAACTTAATTTGTTGACATAATAATATAGATATGACACCTGAAATTAAAAAACGGAGAAGCAGCTATGTTAAGCGTGGCACTGGGAAACAACTATATTTTCATATTTTTGGGCTTTTGGACTGACCAAATTGAGGCTGATTTATAGTAAAAGGCATTTAAGGCAGTAAAAGGCAGTTTTTACCACTTTAAGGCAGTTTAAGGCAGATGCCGTGCCTAAAACAGTTTATGGCTGCCTTTTTGCCAACCCTGGACTCACACTTTCTCTGTTCTATCTGAATTTTGGGTGTCCTATGTCTACCTGTTTAAATTTTTAGATTATGGGATCTTACTCAGAATCTGGCAATGTTGCTGTATGTTTTCTTTGAGAGGTTTAGATTTAGATACGGTTCTAGACAGTAACTTGTCTTGAAAATTTTTTATGTGCGCAGTTTGGGAAATTTATCTGAGTTATTAATTTCATTCGAAATTCTGGACTGTTCCTCTGAATATAGTTTAAGTTTGATTTCCTTTATAATCTTGCAAGGCTCTTTGGTTAGCCAGGCGATGTTAGCATTTGTCATTATTTTGCTATCTTGCTGTACCAGTTGTTCTGACCAGCATTGTGATTATTTATCTGTATATTTAGGCATTTATGTAAGATATCATCACTTAGTAGATTTTTAACTTTAGCCCAATAGTTTACTCCAATTATTCGTTGCCTTATCTTTAGAGGAAATCTTCCTTTTTCTGCATACACAGCTAGTGTTGGCGTCTGCCGTCTCACATTGAGAACATGTTTAAGAAAGCTAATTTGTATCTTCTCAATTTGGGGGATTTCTGTACTTCAGAATCATGCCGACCAGAGGAAAACAATTCATTTTAGCTAAAGTGATTACAACACCTTCAAACTAGACCTGTAAAAGAAAATGTGTGTCTTACTGGTTTACAAATCAATGTTAAAAAGCCCAATATTGTAGTCACAATATTGAAAAAAAATGTGAAAATTCCACTTGGCACTTCTTGGCAAAGTAGATATGGTGATCCTTCCATGCTCTCTCAATTATCTTGGAATGAAATTCCATGGTAAAAAATCTGACAAAAACAGCAGCAAAACATCACAAAAATGTGACAGGAAAAATTAGATATTAGCTAATCTACCTGTGAGTGGGTGTATTTCTGCTGTGTGACCTATAGATGAGGAGCAACCAGGCCAAACACCAGTTCGCATGTTGTGAGAATAAACTGTAAGATAGACGTTATAGATTTTCTGCACTAAAATTATGTAGAACTTTTTGAGATCATGACATCCAATCTATAATTGTTATCTTTTATTGCAGTGATGCTGCAATGATGCCATTACCAAGGAAGATTGAGGAATTCTCATCCGAAAATATTGAAAATATGAGAATCGACCAAGAGATGCCTGTGACACACCAAGACATGGTTGATGCTCTTGCGAACATCTCTGTCGGCCACCTTGAGGTAGAAAAGTGGATTGAGTGTTACGGATCTTCGTAATTTATGATATAATGTATCATTGAAATGTAATTTTAAATATGAAGGACTCAAGATGGATTTTTGTGATACTGCCATTTGAATATTGTTGAATGGTTAAACTATTATAAATTAACTGTGTAGTGCTAGTCTGATTTTTCCTCTTAATAACTCTCTTGCCAAAGGTGTGTATTTTTATGTGATATTGGAAAAAAACAATCATTTCTTTCCAGACTTCAATGGCTAGGGTACCTTTTATTTTATTTAATGAAGTGTCTCTGAAAGAATCAAATGATATGGGTCAAGCTGTTTGGATGACCATCTCAGAATTTCACAAAATTTTGCGAAGTCACACAATAACCTCCTGAACCATGAAAAATGTGAAAAAAATTTCATTGGTGCAAATTATTATTTTTTACTGTGGCCATTCAAAGTTAAAAGGTTTTCAGCCAACTTTGGTCCGATATGTGAAGTTCTCAGCAGCAAGAAATACCCCAAATTGACGCTTTCATTAGGCCACACAAAATTGATTCTTAGCTTCGCGGACAAGCCGACACAATAGATTTACTGCCGATGGAAAAAAAAAATTGTTTGAAATTATTTTAAAAAAATGTTCACCTTTTTTTTTTGTCCTACCGACTGACCCTAGAAAAAGTGCCTCGAGAGGATCCGAGAAGTTAAAGATCGATTATGTGTGGCCTTACTGAGACTTAGACTTGCCTGGCACATACAAAATTGGTTTATTTCATGCCTAATAATGTTCTCAACATGCAAATATTTTTAAAAAATTGATCTCATCTAAATCCTGGCGTCTGGGGTAAAATTGAAAATGCCCGCTTTTTGCCTTATTGTCATTTTCAAAAATCATGCCAAGTTTAAAAGTCAATATTTTCTATAGCGTACTTTAAAACTCTATCATTTTCACACACAGCTTGGAAAAACGATCGGAAATCTGTTTAATTATTGGAATTTCCATGAGGATATTGGTATTTTTTTAATTATATAATTATATTGTGCCAGAACCCTGCAGTTAGTTGTCTCATAGAAGTTTATTTCTCACTATAATAGTATATTTTAAGTTCCTTTAGCAGGAATGTCAAAATAAGTGCATTTGACCTAGTTTTGGAGTGATTAAGGTCAAATATCTGTGAATTTAGTTAAATTTCAAGAAAATTCTCCAATTTTCCACACATTCATGAAATATCTTCTAATAGAAATTTATAATTTATCAATATCTTTTTGCTTGTAAATCATAGCTCAAAAACATAAGTAAAATTAGTTACAAAATTGTGGTTGGCATGGAAACAAAGCATCCATCAAGAATCTTGCTGAACAGTATTGATATTTCAGCTTTCTGCCCAAATGTCTTCAGGAATTTCGGCCACAATGACATCAGAACTAATTTATATTCATCAAATTTCAACTCTCCTTTGTACGAATTTTAAAGCGAGAGCATTTAACCTTATTTTGAAGTCAAATTAGGTCAACACTTGGTAGATTTTTGTGAATTTTTTGGCAATTAAAAAAAACAATTCATCATTTTAAGAGATCTTTCAAATAGAAATATACAATTTATCAAAATATTTATATTTCTAGACCACGACAGTTACCAGATGTCTAAACTATAGCTCTATAGCACGAGTAACATTTATTACAAGACTTTGGTCACCATGGAAACATAGCATCCATGAAGGAGGCATGATATCAACTATTTGCTGCAAAAACATCTTGTCGAGCAGTATTGATATTTAGGAATTTTAGCCTAATGTCATTCTTCGACAATAACATCAGAATTACCACAAACATATCCTACCCCAATGATATCCAAATTACTACAATCTCATTTTTTTAATCCTTGGGACACACTGGTGATTCTTCGGTAGCAGAAATATAACTCATTCCTACTATGCACCAGGTGGGTAAAAGGTCAACAACCTCTGTAATAAGGTGTGCTGAATTTTTTTTATTTATTTCAATATGCCAGTGGTATAGAAAGTTGGTTATGGCCAAAAAATGAAAATTGTTGCAAAAAAAATTTTGTGGCATGCGATTTGTGCCAGGCCACTCTTATGAAAATGCATATTTTCAGCCATTTCGCATGCTTTTTTAGACCACTTTTAGCCTGAGTCCGCTTTCTGGGTTTCAGAAGGCTCAATTTGGAACTTAAATTTTCTATGAAGGCCATTTTGGATATGAAGCAACATAAACAGGTCGCCTATATTCAAGATATAGCCATTTCTGGGTAAATGTTGGGAATCAGAATTTGGCTTTTTTTGCTAAAAATTGCCCGAAGAAATTGAAAATATCGGAATTGACCCAACAAAAAATGATTCCAAGTGAATTGTAATTACCCCGAGTCCTCCCAAACACCCTAAAAAACTTTTTCCAGTGTATTATCTGCATCAATTTGTGGTTTTAGTTTCCGGTATAGGGGCAATTCCGTTAAGTCAGATTTACAGATTTGACACTTTAGCAGCTTGTGTAGCCCTACCATTACACCTCAGTTATTTCATTGTTAAATGGGGATGAGGCCAGGTAATAGGTGTATCAGACAAGGCATCAACCAAAGCTCCAAGTGCAATAGGAGCTGAGCTACAAGGCAAAATGTCATCGTGTCGCCTTGATGGATGCTGTGTTTCCATACCAACCACAACTTCGTAATAAATTTTACTCCTGCTATTGAGCTATAATTTACAAGAAAAAAATAATAAATTGTATGTTTCTATTAGAAGATATCTACAGGCTACAATAGCCTGCTAAAGTTGCGAGCGTGAGCAAGCAGGCTACAACATTTCGCTGGAGGTGCTGCCAATCAGGTCCTCACTCACATGTATTTCTGAGCATTTCTGGCTCAGTCCTGCCGAGTTCTGCTGAGCGCGGACCTGATTGGCAACAGCACGGACCTGAAAGGCAGCAGTTCCACTGGCCTAGATTCCAATTCGATGCCCAATTCCACTCGAATTTCGTCAGTCTGCAGCCTGGCTCGCTTGCCTGCTTGTACGGCAGACTGTTGTCAGTCAGAGATATCTAATGAATGTGTGGAAAATTGCAGAATTTCTTGAAATTTAACTAAATTCAGAGATATTTGACCTTAATTTACCCCAAAACTAGGTCCAATGCTCTTATTTTAACATTCATGCTAAACAAACTTAAAGTATACTATTATAGTGAGAAACAAAACTTCTATGAGAGAACTAACTGCAGGGTGCAGGCACAATACATATCGTCAATATTATCTCAGAATTATCAGAAAAATATACGAAAAATAGGATAATTACTCCTGCTGTATATAAAAAGATAACAATTTCCCCACAGAAATTTTAATAAGTAACCAAATTTCAGATGTTTTCCCAAGCTGTGAGTGAAAATGATCAAGTCTTTAGGTCCACTATAGAAAATATTGACTTTTGAACTTGGTATGATTTTTGAAAATGAGAAAAAAGGCAAAAATCGGTCATTTTCAATTTTACCCCAAATGCCAGAATTTGGATGAAATAAATTTTTTAAAATATTTGAATATTGAGAACATTATTAGGCATAATATCAAATCAATTTTGTATGTGCCAGGCAAATCTAAGTCATGGTAATGAATGTGTCATTTTGGGTATTTCTTGCTGCCGAGAACTTCAAATGTCGACCAAAAGTTGGCTGAAACCCTTTTAACTTTGAATGGCCACATTAAAAAAAAGCATTGGCACCAAATACATTTTTTTTTTACATTTTTCAAGGTTTTAAGGAAGTTAATGTGTGACTCTGCAATATTTAGTGAAATTCTGAGGTGGTCATGCGAACAGGACATGCCTGATATTCTCAGAGACACTTCATTTAAAAATGTGTATTTAGATTATTTCTTGTCCAGTATCAAAAGTTTTCCTTGTATGTGAATCAAATTCCTTAGCACCAGATATGATTGCTTGACATCAAATGTTTAGTTAAGAGATAGTTAGACTCGGCTATAGATAGGCCTACATACATAATCATTTACAAAATAAATCCCAGTGACATAAAATTATTAATTTATGCATTTTGCCATTGTGAAAATATTTCTATTTAGGTCTATTCATGTCAGTTAATGCTGTGTTAGTTATGTTTTTGTTTGTATACTATGTAATAGTATGTATATTCTACAACTGGTGAAATACTATGATGTTGTTGGCAATTGTTATTTCATATGGTGATTCAAATGTCTTGTGAGCTTCCATGATATAAAGAAATTCAATAAAGACATGAATTTAAATATTCAGAATTATTTATGATATAAGACAATTGCTTAACACTCAGGTTGGTTAATGCACTTTTGAGCTATTTGAGCTACACTGCCATTCCGTTAAATGCTGCTGTATTAAAGGCAGTTCCACATATTTCATTAAAATTTTCCACTTCAGTCATCGAATATAATAGGTCAAGGACCAAACATTTTTTTCGGAAGAGTCACTGTATTTTTTAATGGTGAAAAATGCTATTGTTAGCTTAAAATGTGAAAAAAAAACTTCAAAAAATGGTAGAGGGATGAGTTTTAATGGTAGAAATGCAAATCGGGTGTCAGATGAAAGCAGAGAAGCAATGCTGCAAGATGGTGGAGGTGCTTCTTTTTTAAATTTTTGATTTTGATGCCTGTTCCATGGCGTTTTAGTTGAAACTGAGCCATTATTGGCATTAAAATTTGATAGGCAAACAAAAAGTACACATCCAAAAATGCAAAAAAGCGCCTCCAGCATCATATAGTGCTACTTCTCTTGCTTTCATTTGACACCTTTTTTTCATTTCTGCTTTTAAAATTCATGCCTCAGCCTCTATTTTAGTGTTTTTATTAGATTTTAAGCTAAAAATAGCATTTTTTTCTATTAAAAGATACAGTGAACCCCCCCCCTAAATTTTCTTAGACTACTGGTGCCGAAAATTTGGAGTAAAACTGCACAAATGCCTTTAATTGAGCATCATTTGAGGGCATTTCAGTGCTGTCCAAAAAAGCGGAAAAGTGCATTAACCAACCAGAGCAGCCAGGTAGCATGAGGCCCTAGGAGGCCCCATTTAAGCATGTAACTCCCGGAACTCCTGGACGTCCCGCAACTCCCGTTGACTCCCACTAACTCCTGCTAACTCCCACTAAGTCCTACTAACTCCCATAACTCCAACTAACTCCTGCTAACTCCTATAACTCCTATAACTCCCACTAACTCCTGCTAACTCCCACAACTCTTGGTAACTCCCACTAAGTCCTGCTAACTCCTGGTAACTCCTGTCAATTCCCTTAACTCCCACAACTCCCTGAAGTCCCAAATGGAGGCTCCGTTTAGGAGTTACATGCTTAAATGGGGCCTCCTAGGGTGAGCCTCAAAGTGAGGCCCCTTGTTGGACCTGACCTGAGACCACTTGTCACCACACAATTTTCCGTGTGATTACCACTTTCTCTTTGAGAGCTTAGCAATGTCACCGAAGCAAATTTTTAGTTTAAAATTTTCATAATTTGAAGCCAATAAATAAATCGCTTTTTGTTTAACAAAATTACATGCATAGCAGCCAACCAGAAAGAAATCAGCCTCTGTCTATACTGCAGTTGACCCTGTTCTACTTGATTCGATATTAATTTCTTTAGTCCTATTTCATGAGAGCACAAAGCTGCTCTATTATCCACTTTCCAATTGTTATTGCGAAATATTTTGCCTTCCTTTGCATTGCAATAATCATGAAACTATTTACCAAAATCATGAAAATGTCTGCAATAAACATAGTTATTTCAAGGCTACATAATCTGTGATTGGTGCCCCTTAATATGCAATTGGGCCCAACTTGTCCTCTTGCCTTTCGCAATTTATTTTTGACTTAAAATCTAATATTTTTTTCACCCAATGTGAGGCCCCCCCTGAGGTGTGGGGCCCTAGGCTATAACCTACTCAGCCTAATGGAGTTTTTACACCATAATACTTTCAACCTGCAGTGCTTGCAATCCAGCAAAAATGAAATTCACATGCTTTTAAATATTCAGCATTTTTTTAATGATATAGGTCACTTGCTTACCAGTTCATAAATTTTAACCAAAAATGTAAAGGCCTGAGCATGTATTTTAATATAAAATGTAGGTGAAAACTTTATTTAAGGAGCAGTTATACAGGAAACTAAGAATTCATGCCATTAACAGCTTCTGTTCGAAATCTACATTTGTGAAGGTTCCATTTGCCAAAGTATGTCATCGGTCAATTTTCCATGAACCAAATTTGCAGTCATACCATCTATTGTTGCAGCTCTGAAAAGATACAATAAGAAATAATGTGATATAAATCCAAGCGCATTAAATTCAACTAACAACAATACAATGTAATGACAATGAAACTCAATGCTCCGCAGAAGGATGGATGAATGGATGTTTAAGGCTTTACGTCTTGTATTTATGCACTTGGTAGGCTAATTAGGACTGGAGGAGAACATGGCAATGAGGCGAAGGATGATTGAAACAGCCATCCAACATAGGCCCAGGTGACCCGGCAAGAGCTGGATTCGAACCCTGGACCCAGCGATTGGCAGTCCTGCATGCTACCACTAGACCAATCCTCCCCCTTCTCCGCAGAAGGAACATTTTAGAAAATTATGTAAAAGAAACACAATTTGAAAACCTCTAAATTTCAGTTAAAAAAGGGAAAATATTTAAGTCAACAAATGTTTTTTTAAGATGAAATTAGGCAGGCCTGGCAACTTAAAAATAAACTTTGACGGACAGTATATATATATAACATATCAATTAATCAAAATGGCTGGTATTAACTATACTGAGACAACAATTTAATTTGAAGAAGACGACAAAAATACCATTTGATAATTACAAGGACCAGAACATCACTCCTCAGGCTGCGATGACAACACGTAGGCTACTTTTCAGGATTAAACTCCTTTTATTTTCCCAAACATGGTGGGCTGAAGTCTGTCCTGGAGCCAATTTCCCAAATGAGACATTTTTGTCGTTCTTTTTACTCCCAACTTCTGTATTTTCACAATTCATCTAGCCCGTACCTGGAAAAGAGCGTAGGAAAATAAATTTACAATTTTTAAAGCTGAAGGCAATGACTTTCAAACAGAATAACTGTCATTACTCATTTGCTTAATTATGGTAACAAACTTGTGGGTCACGGGTCATCTTTAGAAAAATCTTTCATAAGTTTCAAAGTCTTGTGATGGTCCTGGAAGAAATCATATTGCCTGCTGTCTATTTTAAAATATTGATAATTAAATATTAAAGTTGTTGACCCCTGCAAACACTTCTGTGAAGCATACACTATAGCTATTATGGCTACAGTATTTGGAATATTTCATCAGTTAAGTGTATGTAAGCACATTTTCATTAGGTCTTTGCTGGTAGACAAGCAAGTGTTGCTGATAAACTTACCGTAAATTTGAAGAATGGCGAAAGTGCAAAATAGTCCACATTTTCCAGGTCACTGAAAAAAACACACAAGTTTATCATCATTTTAAGTATTATAAGTTACTTGTGACTAACTTTTGGATCTGATTTTTAACATAACGGTACCCTATATAGCCACAGGTGGAAACAAACTTTTTTTGGCTTATTTTCCATGTGCTAAACATAGTTTTTTTTCACAGAAGGTCGAAAGCCCCCCCCCCCCAGACATCTTAATTCATAAGATTCTGTAAGGAATACTTGTGCAGCAAGTTTTGTGTAAAATTTGAGATAAATTTCACATTTTTGTGACTGTGTTTTTGTAAATTATATTAATTCGGGAGTCAGGACTCCGAACCCCAAAAACCTCCGACTCCACAACTCCAACATATAGCTAGTGTTAGATTTGTCACTCCAGGTTCTGACAGCAGTGGCGTATTTAGGGGGGGGGGCATTGGACCATGGCCGCACTCAGGCCCAAAACTAACATGGAAGAGATAGGAAATGCCCCCCTCCCCCTATTCTAGATATGCCCCTGTCTGACAGCTGGATTTTCGCCATATGATCGATCGACGCACTTTAAAAGACGATTTTACTGAATTTATTTCATTTAAATCTACTGTTATTTTTTTGCTGTTTTATATCACACCATATTCCATCTGTGTTCGTGCCAAGTTTAAAATCTGTAACTTTAAAATTAACATCCCATTTCCACACAATGGAAATGCAGCATGGATAAGTCACAGAGCAGGGCCCGGGGGGGGGGGGGGGGTACTTCGCGGACTTTTGCATATGGATGCGCCACGGCAATTTTGAAAATACCGTGCAAGCACGTAAACAACTCGGTTGCAAAGTGCGACAGACAACTCCAGTATCCCGGCATGGCTGGGAGTGCAATACACATGAAGTAAAGACATCACCAAAAGTCCCAGAATGCACTTTAATTTGGGCGATTTACCCTGAAACCATTATAAAATGTGCTAGCAGTTGTTTTTCATGACGGCCAAGAATTTTGTTCACTAGGGACCATGAATGAAGTGGAGAAAGTATGAAGGTTTTGTAGACTTGTTAAAATTTACCAGGCTGCATTGTGTCTTGTGACAACTGATTGAATGATTCATTTGGTACATATAGTCCAGGTTCTAAGCCTTGATATTGGGCATAATTGTTCACTTTGTGGTACAGCTATGAAATTTGGCACAAAGGTAGAGGAGGTCAGTACCTTCAATTTTGGATATGGAGGCATTCTCAAAAATTCCCAGAAATGACAAACGGTTGCCATGGAAACCAAATTTAGCATTTTTTGACATTATTGAATAAATTTCAAATTAACTGTCATAAATTTGGGCAAAAATGGTCAAAATGGTAAGTCAGTGCATAGAAAGTCATTTTTCATTGATTATTTTGCATTTAGAGTGCCATGGAGACTTGAATGATGGGGGTAAAGTATGACCAATTAAGGAAATACAGCTTTTTTCATGAAATCTTGGTAAATACATAGTCATTAGTGGTACTAAATTCTGGGTATACCCCCATGTGACATATCATTTTAAAGCTCAACAAGAACACATTCATTTGGTCGATCATTTGTGGTAACCATGGTAACGAGCAACTCACAGGAACAACTTGAATGCAATTTCAACCTGGATCAGCAATCGCCTAATTGATCACTTTAATGAAGATTATGTCAAACAATGGACTTAATTAAACAATACAAGTATGAAATTTGGTACACAGATATTAGAGGTCAGTTCCTTCAATTTTGGATATGGAGACATTTGCAAAAATTCCCAAATGGTAAACGGTTGCCTTGGGAACCAAATTTGTAATTTTTTGACAATATTCAATATATTTTGAGTTAATTGTCAAAAATTCAGGTAAAATCCGTCACAATGGTAAGTTCGTACACAATAAGTCATTTTTCTAAGTGATTATTATGCATTGACAATGCCCTGACGGCCTGCATGAGGAAGTAAATATGATCAAATAAGGAAAATTATTGCTTTTTTCATAAATTTAGCAGAATGTAGAGTCATTAGCGGTACAACATTCTGGGTATACCCCCATGTGACACATCATTTTAAAGTTCACCAAGCGCACATTCATTTGATAGATCATTTGTGGTAACCATGGTAACGAGCAACTCACAAGAACAACTTGAACGTAATTTCAAGCTGCATCATTGATTGCAAAATTGATCACTTTAATGAAGACCCTTGTCAAATTAGTGGACTTACTTCAACAATACAAGTATGAAATTTGGTACACAGATTTTAAAGGTCAGCACCTTCAATTTTGGATAAGGAGACATTTGCAAAACTTCCCCAAAATGACAAATGGTTACCACGGGAACCAAATTTAGAAATTTTTGACAATATTCAATATGTTTCGAATAGTCATAAATTCAAATAAATCTGTCACAAAGTGTTGACACAAATAATCATTTTTCAGTGACAATTATACATTTACTGCGCCCTGGCAGCCTGCTTGAAGAAGTAAATGACCAAATGAGGATATATTGCTTTTTTCATAAATTTTAGCAAAATTTAGAGTTATCAGTGGTATTATATGCTGGGTATATCCCGATGTGAGAATGCTTTCTATTGGTCGGTCATTTATGGTAGCCATACACAGTGCTCCTGAATAAATTTCAAGTTTAAAAAAATGCAACAAGAAAACCGAAAGCGCACGTTTATAGAGCAGGGTCAGGAGTACATTTAAAGACAAAAACAGAAAAATTCCGTTGGGAAAATTTTGAGTAATATTCATTTTAAACTTTTTGTTTATCACACTCATATTTTCATGCTGAAATCGGGGTAAAGAAAGCTGTTAAAGACATTTAGGATGTTTCGGGAGGCAAATGTTGATGGTAAGACATTATTCTGTAATTTACATTACCATTGTATCCGTTTTAGATATGTTTAGATCAAAAATATTGTGCAGGGTGTGATAAACACATGTGACTGCATGTTACAAGAATTTTACACACCTGCAAGTAAGTTTGCAGCTTTTAAATATTGCCTCTGTTAATTCCTTTGAATGATCTGCTGTATTCAGGCCAGTTTTAGCCAAATTAAATGTATATTACATGATATATGAATATTTCATGCATTTTCTCAGCCCAGAAAAGTGTGTTTTTCGTTATCATATATCTCTGTGAGATTTTATTTATCAATATTTTCAAATGTCAGGCAGTGCCGCAGTTAAAATAACAATACCTTTGCATAATAATCAGCTTAAAGCATCTATTAGATATCTATTAAAGTGATTATTTGACCCATCATTGCTCAATCGTCTACCTTTGCTGTTGTTTGCACATGAATGACTCTCTTTCAATGTCATATAGTGTTTCAGTATCAATTGTCAAGCTATTTAGCATCTCTCGTTTATATTATGATTGCTTGGATGAGTAAGTTAGTCCATTAAATGGGTTTTTTTGTCCAGAAATTATTGCAAAAAAAATGCAGCCAGTAATATTCATTAACTCACTTCTTGGATCACAAAAGGCCAAAGTTGGGGTTTATTTCTTAACATTTATGTAATGTTTATATGATATATTGAGGCAATTTATATAAATCACATTCAGTCTTAGCAAGAATTATCCACAAATTTACCTCGTTTGAAATATCTTATTTTGATGAAAAGCATTGCAAAAATTAAAAAGAAAGGCTAAATTAAATTCAAATCAAGCTAAAAGCAGGTGAAACATTCCCAAAAAACGATCGAATAAATTTACTGGGGCTAAATATTCACTTCTGTGATAAAAATGTATCTGCATGTGTTTATAACAGTCTGCACACTATTTTTAGCCAATACATATCTAACATAGATACAATTATCATGTAAATTAAACAATGATGTCTTACCATCAACACTTGTCTCTCTAAACATGATAAATGACTTAGACAACTTTCTATGTCCCTGTGTCACCAAGTAAATATGAATGTGATAAACCAAAAATTTTAAATGACGATAACTCAAAATTTTCCCAACAGAATTTTTCGGTTTTTATCTTAAAATGTGCTCCTGACCCTGCTCTATAAGCGTGCGCTTTCGGTTTTCTTGTTGCATTTTTTTAAACTTGAAATTTATTCAGGAGCGCTGTGCATGGTAACAAGCAACTCATAAGAATGACTTGAACATAATTTCAGGCTGTATCACTGATCACCAAATTGTTCACTTTAATGACCCTTGTCAAATTGATGGACTTTAGCAATTCAAGTATGAAATTCGGTTTAGAGATATAAGAGGTTAGTACCTTCAATTGTATATGGAGGCTTTCTCAAAAATTTCCAGCAATGACAAACGGTTGCCATCGAAACTGAATTTTTTGCCTTTTTTTTTAGAAAACATGGCTGGGTGATTTGCTTGATTTTCATGCTTTGCTACAGCTTGACAGAACAGCCCAGACCAATTAATTTCTGCATGGAGACAGGAAAAAAGCACTACTGAATATCTTATATATATGGAGCCACTAAACTTTAATATATTTATAATATTATCCATGGGAACGAGAGCTGCATGAAACTTCTCATCAGACCTTGAGCAGGGGGCAAGGTGTGCCCTCTTTACCCGAAGACAAAACATTATTAGATCTTATTTTAACACAAATTAGTATAAACATATGCAAAATTACAGATATCATAATAATATAGTTTTGCCGCACAATTGGATTTGCCTTTTTTTTTTGACCGCCCTGCCACCCTCATTTCCTTCTGGCACCGCTGAGCTTAGAGATTTTAAAATGGAAATAATACATCAAGGGAATTTGGCCCCAGGAAGAGGAGGTTAACACCTTGCTGGTGGATGTGAACACCATCTCAGAAATGGCAGTTACCATGGGAACCAAATTTAAAACAAAAGTTGGTAAATTTCAAATTTTTGTGACTTTGTGTTGTACGGAAATATCCGATGAATAACTTTTTGGATAAACTGTGCAAAGGTTGAGTAGGTTATTTCAAGGATGGGAAGAAATTGATTAATAACAGTTTTGACATGTTCTGCGTTTGGCAGACATATATGTTACGTCAGGAAGTTCATAATCTTTACTGATGCAAACTGCAGTGGCTCAACCATGAGGGGATGTGGGAGAACACCCATATGTAAAAATTGTAACCTAAATTTAAAAATACAATTAGTAAAAATTTGGCCCACCCAAAAATGCATGCCCCCTGCCACACTCGCGTTCACACAAGCTAACCCCCCTCCAACTTGAGACCCCATACAGGTAGTTACGCCGTTAACAAATTGGCAGGTACACCAGCATGCACTGTAGAACTTTCTATGAGTAGATCAATTCTGGAAGACATTATAGGCCTAGCATTTAAAGTAAATTAAAAAAAAAAAGTTCCTTGCTCTGAAAGTTCAGGAGAATGCAGATCCAATCTACTGTCTTATGAATTTGATTTGTTACCTAGTGGTAGAAGGTTGAGGGTTCGCACAGAGCGTTTGCATGAAAATTTGTTCATGTTGCAGTAAAGTTCCTTAAAGTTCTGTAATTGTACTAACTCACTCTCAAATGCCATCATTGCGATGTGACAAAATTTCATTTACTGGGTCAGATAATGACCAATAAAGTTATCGTATACAGCAAATGTCTCGAATAATAATATTGATTTGGAGAAAGCTGTGATAGCCTTGATTCATTGAAATTACACTGATATATTGTAATGAGTTCCTCTTGACCATAGTTTGCCAAAAATATTAATCTTCATTTTAAAAAAATCACTTATTTTTGTCATGCTTTCCCCTTCTGGATTGGGCTATTCTGAACAATTTTTATGCAAACGGATAGGTGATGATTTATGACATTTCGTCTCTTGAATTACCTCTTACCACTTTTGCAAAAAATTAGAGAATTTGAAAACTATTGAACATCTTCAAAACCTCAAAATTTTGTTTTCATGGTAACTCTTTATCATTTCCATGAATTTCGGTGAAAGATTCTTCATCCAAAATTACTGTACAGATCTCCTCTTTCTATGTGCCAAATTCCGTAATTCGTACCTATATACTGTAAAATTAAGTCCATTAATTTGGTGAAAGTTTTCATTAAAGGGATTGATTTGGCGATAGCTGAGACACTTATAGCAGATTTAAATGACATTCAAGTCATTCTTGTGAGTTACCATGGTTTCCATAATTGACCCACCTATAGAAAGTACCTACTCTAGATAACCCTTTCAATGTGTTACATCAAGGTATACCCAGAATGTTGCACCACTATTGACTCTGTAATTACCAAAAAATTATGAAAAAAGCAACATTACCTTATTTTGTCATTGACTCCATCAGGATACTGTATAAATGCATAATAATACTGAAAAATGACTTTGCATGTCCTAACTTACCTTTTTGACAGATTTTGCCCGACTTTATGACAGTTAACTCAAAATATAATAAATAATGTCAAAAATGCTACATTTGGTTTCCATGGTAACCGTTTGTCAATTGGGGAATTTTTGAGAATGCCTCCAAATATCCAAAATTGACCTCTAATATCTCTCTACCTAATTTCATACTTGTATTGTTAAAGTAGGTCCACTAATTTGACAAGGATCTTCATTAAAGTGATCAATTTGGCAATCAATGATGCAGCTTGAAATTGCGTTCAAGTTGTTCTTGTGAGTTGCTTGTTACCATGGTTACCACAAATGATCTACCAAATGAATGTGTTCTTGGTGAGCTTTAAAATGATGTGTCACATGGGGGTATACCCAGAATGCTGTACCGCTAATGACTCAACATTCTACAAAAAATTATGAAAAAAGTAATATTTCCTTATTTGGTCATATTTACTTCAGTCAGGGCACCGTCAATGCATAATAATCACTAAAAAATGACTTTTTGTGCATGGACTTACCTTTGAGACAGATTTTACCTGAATTAATAACAATTAACTCGAAAATATATTGAATATTGTCAAAAATGCCAAATTTGGTTCCCATGGCAACCGTTTACCATTTGGGAATTTTTGTGAATGTCTCCATATCCAAATTTGAAGGAACTGACCTTTAATATCTGTGTACCAAATTTCATACTTTTATTGTTAAATTAAGTCCATTGTTTGACATTATCTTCATTAAAGTGATCAATTTGGCTATTGCTGATACAGCATGAAATTGCATTCAAGTTGTTCCTGTGACTTGCTCGTTACCATGGTTACCATAAATGATCTACCAAATGAATGTGCTCTTGGTGAGCTTTAAAATTATATATTACATAGGGGTATACCCAGAATGTAGTACCACTAATGAGTATGTATTTATCAAGATTTCATGAAAAAAGCTGTATTTCCTTAATTGGTTCTACTTTACCCCCATCAATCGGGTCTCCATGGCACTCTAAATGCAAAATAATCAATGAAAAATGACTTCCTATGCACTGACTTACCATTTTGACCATTTTTGCCCAAATTTATGACAGTTAATTTGAAATTTATTTAATAATGTCAAAAATACTAAATTTGGTTTCCATGGCAACCGTTTGTCATTTCTGGGAATTTTTGAGAATGCCTCCATATCCAAAATTGAAGGTACTGACCTCCTCTACCTTTGTGCCAAATTTCGTAGCTGTACCACAAAGTGAACAATTGTTCACCTTAGAACCTGGACTAATAGGTCCATGGATGCAGAATTGCAGATCTATGCATCACCTCTGCTCTGTTACTTCAAAGGAGGCTGAATACTTCCCATTTGAACTGTTTAAAGTGTTTTTGCAAGCAATAATAATGCACTGCTCTTTTTTTATTGTCTGTGGTAATTATTTTTCCTGACTTGTTCTAAACAATGGGGCCTTAAACAAAACAAACTGCACCATGCAACCTCTTATCTCAGTGTTGACAGGTCATGCTTAACAGGATTTGAAGGGTATTTTTACCCAACTCTCCACAGCTCAAGAACACATGTGCAATGTCACTGGCACCTCAGATTGACAATTCATTGGTTTGTGTTCCCACATCATGACACATGACAGATAAGCATGTGCACTGTGAAGGATTTGCTGTAAAAACGTACTTGTTCTTGTTTACTGTGACTGTTCACATAGCCTAAGGTGGAGATCCACATTTCTGTAGTCTTTCTGAACTGACAGCTTATACAGTCTGTCTTGAGATTACATATACTGGATACATGGTGACTGATAGGCCTGCAGGAGCATGTTTAAGCTATTTAGTACTTGCAGATCACTCTGCTGGTCATTTTGTCAGTAACTGGATATTGGGCCCTCCTACAATAAATTCTAAAAAAGAGAGTAAGAGCAACACGCAGAATGTCTTGTGAAAAGGATTATTTAACAGATTCCTCAGATTCTGACAGGTCTGAAGATTTTATTGACACTGACATCACTATTTTGGAGCATGTAGAAGAAATAATGTAAGATATTTAGAAGTCAAAGATAGTTTTGAGAAAATAATTCCAGTAATTTTTGACAGTGTACATGAGATTCTTGGTAGCAATAACTTGGAGAACACATGTTAAAAAGGTTTATTTCAAAGCATCGTTTCGTGTGGATTTCAGAAATGCACATGACTGAACTTCTGTCATTCCCGAAATTAGGCAGAAATAAAGCAACATGTGTAGTTTGACAGCAGCAGGTGCGACATGCGATGAGTTGTGCTAGGACAAAGATTGTATGCAGCCGTGTGGGCAAATGCAAGTTTTGGCCATGTGCCTCTGCAACACAACGATTACCTCGTTGTAAAAACCAAAACCATTTTAATCCGGAAACTGCGCCAAAACCACAAACCATTTTAAATCTTTTAGTAAGAATATCCAAAACCAATTTAATTGTTATAAATATTATGCCATAATAATCGTCTTTTGAAGCTGATTCTAACGGTACCAAACATGTTGGGGGTGAAAAAAGGGCAACCAAATTAATCTTAATTCATAAAAAACCACAGCCATTTTAATCCTAGAAGGCCAAAAAACCTAAACCATCCAGCGGAGCCTCTTTATACAGAATCCTAGTGGGGGGGGGGGGCAGAGTCTGATCCAGAGTAACACATATGCAACCCAGAAAACTGTAGATATTTGAAATTTTTGTATGTTAAAAAAAAATTGCTGCCAAATTACAGGGGGGGAGGGCAGCTGTCCCACCCCCACCCCAATGCAGGCTATGGCCCTGCAGAGGCTCCAAGCACTTGCTGGGTTGAAATACTATATTCACTATTCAGTTAAATAAATTGTCTTTTCACTCACTTTTCACTCACCATCAACAGCTGTTGTGACAGTTGTTCTCTGCTGATAGCTGTTCTGGTGCTGCTCTACAATATACGTGGAGCGCCCTCTTGTGCTGTAGGAGAGTTGGCAGTCAAGGACAACCCAGAGTTCAGATGAAATAGTGTCCAAATAGGTCCTAACCTCGAGGCACTATTTTGACACTATTTGATGTAGAAGAGATGGATGTCAAATAAAGTACGACAAAGTTTCTAACATAGCACAGTAGAACTTATGGAAAAGGTCAGTAGAAAATGTGGCTTGGTTGCTTTTTTTGGATATTTCATGAGGGATATTGGCAAAGCATGGTGAGGGGAGTAGATATTATGACAAATGCCTATTTTAGTGTCTGGCAAGCAAAAAGCAGCCCGATTTGCAAATCGGGCAAGTAGAACTATCGGCTGTAACAATTGACAAACAAACAAGTCTACTTAGAGATCACAATTAATTGAATAAATCAGAATTTCATCAAAACATAAGGACTTAAAGCATCCATATTGATCAAGCAAGTCTGGAGTGAATATTCACCATGGATTCATTATCTGCTTTTGGACAGTCCACCAGTTTATGGGTCGACATTCATCAAGCATGAATTGGGTGTATATTCACAATTGATTCAGTCTACTTGTGTATGTTTGTTTGTAAATTTATTAATAGGAATTGATTCACTGTCATCATTATCAACTGATTATGATTAGAAGTCCATTAGGAAGCTTCAACTTCGTGACTTTTTAGACAATGGATGGATGATTGGGGCTCTACGTCCTGTATTTATACACCTGCCTACGGCTCAGTTTTCATCTTGGGTGTATATTCACAATTGATTCAGTCTACTTTTGGAGAGCTGATTTTCTGTATGAATATTGACAAACAATTTCAGTCATCACTATGTCATCATTATGATAAGGAAGCTTCAACTTGGTGACTTTTTAGACAATGGATGGATGATTGGGGCTTTACGTCCTGTATTTATACACCTGCCTACGGCTCAGTTTTCATCTTGGGTGTATATTCACAATTGATTCAGTCTACTTTTGGAGAGCTGCTTTTCTGTATGAATATTGACAAACAATTTCAGTCATCACTATGTCATCATTAGGATTCGGAAGTTTCAACATGGAGACTTTTAGACTTTCTCCCATTAGAGCGGATGTGTGTCACTGTGTGGGGCTTTACGTCCTGCATCTACACACCAGCCTACGTGTCCATCTTCATCTTGCACTGTTTCACGTGCGTATTGAGCGAACTCTTCTGACTAAAGGACGTCCCACAGAACCTGCAAATGTGGTTTTTCTCCCCCGTGTGAACTAATTTGTGCCTCTGGAGCAGGCTCGGGTAGGAGAAGGACTTGCCACAGACGTTGCACGTATTCTCGAGCAATTTCTCCTTGGCCTTTATCTTGTACCTCGTCTGTTTCGCTAACTCCTCAAAATATCTGGACGCGGCCTCAAAGTACACTTCCTGATCTGCCAAAAGAGAAAAAAAAATGGAGTTTAGTATTAGAGGATTTAGATCTATGGTAATGTCTATGGTTGTTGTTAAGACAGAAAATCGATTATATTATCAATAACTTAATATCAGATCTATGATAATATCTATGGTTCGTCATCAGATCTATGATAATATCTGTGGAATTTAGTATCAGAGGATTTAGATCTATAGTAAGGTCTGTGGTTTGCTGTGTGTATACTAGCTTAAGACGCAAAATCTATAATATTATCAATAACTTAATATCACACCTATGACAATATCTATGGTTCGTTATCAGATCTATGATAATATCTATGGTTCGTCATCAGATCTATGATAATATCTGTGGTTCGTCATAATATATACATATGTTAACTTAAGAAATGAAATCTATGATATCTATGATTTAATATTAGATCGATATTAGATCTATGGTAATGTCTACGGTTTGCTGTATGTATGCCAGCTTAAGAAAGAAAATCTATTATATTATCAATAACTTAACATCTGATCTATGATAATATCTATGGTTCATACTCAGATCTCATCGGATCTATGATATTATCTATGGTTATCTATGGTTCATCATCAGATCTATGATAACATCTATGGTTTGTCTTAATATATATACATATGTTAACTTAAGACATCAAATCTATAATATCTATGATTTAATATTTGATCTTTAATATCTTATATCTATGGTTTGTTGTATATATATTAGCTTAATTTAAGTCAAATAAACTGTATTATATCAATAATATCAATAATGTTTCATTACAACTCAAGATATGTGCCGCTACATAAAATCTATAATATCTATGATTTAATATCACATCTACGGTAATATCTATGGTCGGTCGAGAATATTAACTTCAGAAAGAAAATTCACACTATTATTGTCATGTCCACTTTAGACAGACTTTCTACAGCTTCTAAGCATACACCAAAGTGAAACATGTAGGAAATATGCTTTCATATAACCTGATTGAAGCTGATGATGTTGCCAACAAGAAAGGCGATCTTGCCAGTAGAGCCAACAGGGTGATAGGATTATTGTCCGGGGCAAGTGATGCCGTCAAACTGAAGCTGTTTTTCTCACAATGTTGCCATTTTTATGGCACTACAACATGGAGGTTCAGAGATAAGCACACCTTGGATTTCCACACTTTATACAACAGGTGCATTCGGAGAATTTTGAATATTCCATACAGGACTCATACAAGGCTATTGCCATTGCTGACTGGTCGAGCAAATTCAAGTGACGAAATTTTTGGAAGATTCAGTAAAATGGTTTTCCAAATGACTGAAAGTGACAACAAATTAGTCAGTTTTATTGCAAAATATTCAATGGCCACAAAAATTTCGATCATAGGATCAAACTTAGATTATCTTGCCATGAAATATGAGACTGACATCAAAAGTCTGGTCAGTTTTAACTTCAAGAAGTACTATGAAAGAATTGCAAGTGACAAGGACAGGTGTGCAGTGCAAGCAATCAAGGACATTCGTGAGGACAGGATAAACTTTTTGGACTCTGTCGAAAGAGAGTTGTCTTTGTATCAATTGTGCACTGACTAAATATGTATTTTCAATTTTCTTTTTTAATCATCAATTTAATTGTGTCTAATCAATTAACTTAAACTTTAATTTATTATTTCATATTTTGTACTCATATGTACTTTATACCTCAAAAGAGTGTATGAATAAAGATATATATATATACTGATCTGTCGAAGAGAATTTAATATAATTTTCGTATCCATTTAAGTGATAGTTGTCATCGTTCTGGATGTTGTAAAGCTATCGGAAAGTCATAAAAAAATAAAGATCGCCATTTTACTTTTCTACAGAAATTTTCAATTTACACTTCCGAAATTCTCAGAGATATTTCAGTAAGTTAAATAAAACTAAACTTGCATAAATTTTTAAGCAAGAAAGTAGGGGACACCGGGGCTGGTTGTCACAGGGGCAGGTTGTCACAGTGTGTAAAACTTAAACATGTTACTATTTCTATATAAAGCATGCAGGAGCACTGCCATTCTGTATGAATGGCAAAAGGGGAGTGACTTAAACCTATCTGGTGAATATATACCTATATCAATCGAAATCATGATGTGATATTGGACATTTTTAAAAATTCAGAATTCGGGGCAGGTTGTCACACTTTCGGGGCAGGTTGTCACACTCTCGGGGCAGGTTGTCACACTTTCGGGGCAGGTTGTCACACTCTCGGGGCAGGTTGTCACACTTTTGGTTATGAGCTCGAATGCAGGAAGTGGAACTCTGTAGGGCAAATCTTGACCAAGAAAAGTTATTTTGGACATACGAGGAATCCTTTACTTGCCAAGTGAAGACCTTAACAAACATGCTACTGTGTACAAGAATACAGCAAATGAAGGCTTACCAATCAGTAGGAAAGCATTCTGATACGGAGTAGGATTTTTACGATTTTTTTGGAAAATTGTACATATAAATTTGAAATCGATTTATTTAAACACAATGCAATATCTGCATACATCTTCAGTCATCAATAGCATGTATAAAGCACAAATTTATATTTGTGTTAGTTTTTTTGGTTTCAAAGCCTGGTCCTAATAGGTAACAACCAGCTCCAAAAAGTGTGACAACCTGCCCCGCCTTTTTGTGACAACCTGCCCCGACTGATGAAAATTCCAAAAACGGGTGACCAAGGCCGTTGTTATCAAAATTTTCACTATTTGTTCTAATGATGATTTAAAGAAATGTTTATATGGTAAGTGTATTAACTGTATCTTTTTCAACAACTATTTGATAAAGACTAGCATTGCATGCAAGTTAAAGGTAAAAAATTACTTTTTGTGACAGGAAATTTTTAACAATCCTTGTGCCTACCAGACTCCCTTCCAGAGGTCTAGATTTTTCAAAAAGACTCCAGTGGGTTATAAAAGCAAAAAACAATGATTGGTTGAGCTGTGTGACTCCATAGTTTAGTGCAATAAAAAGTGTGACAACCTGCCCCTGTGACAACCAGCCCCGGTCTCCCCTACTTTTTGAAATATTGAGAAAAATATAAAAAAAATTGATGTTGTTTTTTTCGTGTTCGGCCCAAGACTCAGTCACTATTGCATGTACATGGATGACATTTGGTACACATATAGCCTATATGATCTAGCTGTGCCGTTTGATAGTCTGTTTCATGAATGTTTGGTACTTTTTGGAATATTGAGAAAATATTTTTTAATTATATGTTATTTTTGTTTCCCGGCTAAGACTCAGCCACTGTTGCATTGACATCAATGAAATTTAGTACCCATATAGCCTGTATGGTCTAGGTAATGAAACCGTAATGAGGCAATTCCATTATGGATAGTCTTGGTTTTTCTATCCTATGTGCTTCCCACGATTAATACCACGTTTACTGCTGTGAAGTTGTTCGCTGAAGGTTTGCTGCTTTGCATTTAACTTTGTCTGTTTTCTTTGAAAATGAAGAGCTATTGCCATCACTCGATCGTCTGTGTCTGCATCCGAGTTAAAGGTGTGTCATGAACTGTCATAAGTCAACAGTTAGGCCTAGTAGTGATTAAGTCACTGTCACAATAGCGTCACATTTTATTAATGTTAACCAGATTTGAACAACTCCCAATACAGTCAGCACACATTTCTGATGTTAATATCTCAAAGTTAGTGCCGTGACCAGGATGTGAATTAGGAGCATGTGGAGAAATCCAAGATGGAAGCCACAAAATGGCAACCATCAAAAACTCAAAATTTGAAATTAAACAAGGGGGGGGGGGCAAAAAAAACATATCAAATATTGTTATATGTTATTATTTGAAGCACCCTGTTTTTGCAGAATTTAAGTATAAATCAAAACAAAATTTACAAAGAAACACTGGTTGAAAAAAATTAAGAGCCCCTATCACTTACTTCCACAGGCACTTGCTTTCGTTCCGCTTGCGACACAAATTCTAGTTCAGCCTTAAAATAGAAGATGTAGGAAATTTGATGGTGAAGATGATGGGGAAGATAGGATTTTACATCCCGTATTTATGTGTTAGGTCAAAAATAACTCTTGGCACAGGACAAAACATAAGTCTGTTAACATGGGTTTCCTGGGCCTCCATGGAATCAAAACTGGGTCCCAGATGTTGGTTAGAGCTAGGTCCTTTAACAATAAACCTCATCTATCTTTTTCTTTTCTGGATGTTTTACTGTTGTAAAATCTTGGCTTTGGAAAATTAATACATACTTACAGCAATCAGTGTTGCCAATGAAAGAAACTTGAACAGCATCATTAATGCACACTTACAGCAATCACTGTTGCCAATGAAAGAAACTTGAACAGCATCATTAATGCACACTTACAGCAATCACTGTTGCCAAAGAAACAAACTTGAACAGCATCATTAATGCACACTTACAGCAATCACTGTTGCCAATGAAAGAAACTTGAACAGCATCATTAATGCACACTTACAGCAATCACTGTTGCCAAAGAAACAAACTTGAACAGCATCATTAATGCACACTTACAGCAATCACTGTTGCCAATGAAAGAAACTTGAACAGCATCATTAATGCACACTTACAGCAATCACTGTTGCCAAAGAAACAAACTTGAACAGCATCATTAATGCACACTTACAGCAATCACTGTTGCCAATGAGAGAAACTTGAACATCATCATTAATGCACACTTACAGCAATCACTGTTGCCAATGAAAGAAACTTGAACATCATCATTAATGCACACTTACAGCAATCACTGTTGCCAATGAAAGAAACTTGAACAGCATCATTAATGCACACTTACAGCAATCACTGTTGCCAATGAAAGAAACTTGAACAGCATCATTAATGCACACTTACAGCAATCACTGTTGCCAAAGAAACAAACTTGAACAGCATCATTAATGCACACTTACAGCAATCAGTGTTGCCAATGAAAGAAACTTGAACAGCATCATTAATGCACACTTACAGCAATCAGTGTTGCCAATGAAAGAAACTTGAACAGCATCATTCTGCAAAAAACAAACAAAAAACAATTACCTATAATGTAATTGAAATAAATTACTATGTCGTAACAACATATTAATTAACCGAACTATACATTTATTTCTATGTTGACTTCGAGAATCAGACAAAGTCATTGGAATAAGATACAGATAGATAGACGGATAGATAGACCGATAGGTAAACAGATAGGTAAACATTTAGATGTATCGTAGATGTATAGATTTTATAGATGGATGGATAGATAGATATATAGATAGATAGATAGATAGATAGATAGATAGATAGATAGATAGATAGATAGATAGATAGATAGATAGATAGATAGACTTACCCTGTATACTGTCTACTCCTCCTTACAATTCCTGATAGTCCCAAAATGCTGACAGTTACATGTTGTTGTATCAGTGACCTCAAAAGTTCAGTAAATGGGATTGAAATGGAACAAGAATGGTAATTGCAGATATTGGGGACATTCAAGTGTTTATATGAACAAATCTAAATTGTCCAGCTTAAAGGGGGCTATAAGCCCAAAAAATCAAACTAGGAAATTTGCCTAAAATTGCCCTGTGTGACAAATAAAAGGACCTAAATTATATGAATTTATTTTGGTTCATTTGCCTGGATTTTGTGGTTTTGTACTCAGGTATACGCATTTACTAACAAAAACAGCAATAAAATGTGCAATTTGGGTTGGGGTAAGTTGTGGGTGGCAATGGCGTGATATTGGATTTTCATTTTGCATTCTTCTGTTATCGTCAGCATTTTGTATTCCTAGGTCCATAACATAATTAAATCAGCATGACAACACTGGATTAGCCCCACCGAGTCGACATCTGTACCCAATCTGTTGAGCCCGCCAGTTTTACGAGTCATAACTGCTATTAATCTGGATATTTCGCCCAATGAAGTCCGTCAGGTCTACTCCCGCCACATTTGCCTGTCTTCGCCGGGTCATAACTGAAGATGTACGTCAGCAACCAACTGGCCGGATAATCATCATGAAAATTGGCAAAATCTATGCTAAACATTCCATTTGAGATTCGGTGATGCAAATCGGTAGTTCTGAATGGATTTACGAAACATCTGGAGCCTGAAATACAACCCCCATTCACAATGTAACGCCTACAAAATGGCGGATGTTTCCGGAAATAGTATTAATGTGCGCCGAGATGTCAGAAAGAGTTTGAAAAAGGAGAGTTCCACTAACCCCCGGTATTGAAAGGGAATGCTTGATTTAGGATGGCAGTGAATACATGTTCCATCATTTGGGATTGACCCGAGATGGACTTATGTATGCTCAGTAAACGTAAGGCAAACATGCAGCTTGATGCAAGAGAACCAGCTAGTTCGGATGATGGCTTCCAGAGGAAAAAACTTTGGAAAGGCCTGAGAGGCCGCATAGTTGGCTTCCCAAATTTATTTAGTAATTTACGGTGGACCAAATAAGGCATTTGATTGTCTAACAGGAGAACCTTAGGGACTGTTTCCATTTTTAAATGGAGATTGTGAAAGTAGTGACATTTGGAAATGCTACCAATGAACCAAATAAGCCTGTAAACTTCTAAAATTTGGCATCTATGTATCTATCTATCTATCCATCTATCTATCATCTACCCATCCATACATAGATCAGCCTATCAATTTTTCTACAGTAAGTTATCTGGATCTGTTTATCTATCCATCTATCTATCTATCTATCTATCTATCTATCTATCTATCTATCTATCTATCTATCTATCTATCTATCTATCTATCTATCTATCTATTGATCTACAGATATATCTACCCATCTATCTGTGTCTAGTAAATATATCTATTCTTCTCTTTGTTAATCCCTATGTTTGTCTAACAAACAACACACTCAACAAGATCAACCTTAAATTGAGCAACACGGCAATCAAACAGCTTATAAATTCACCACCTGGGGCAATAGCAGGACTCAACTGTAGCATTGCTTCTCATGACAGGAAACTCAAAAGTGATATTGAGAAGTAAAATTGAGAAGTGGCAGAGTGAGGCTTGTCAACATGGCTCGTCTGAGGAAGAGTGTTTTTGCCTTCATGGCCATTTCTTCAGCCACCTTCTTCCTCCTCTACAGCCTTGGCCTCTTCGAGTTCTCCCCAGTCACTGGCATGATGAGTGAGTGGATTCTATTTTCATTAAATTTTGTGATGGTACATGACATTATCCAATGACATTTATAACATATGATTCGCAATGCTTTTCCTAGGACCAAAATTTCATGAGCCCAAACAGCCAAACTGAGCCAATTTTGAGTGATTTTGAGGTAATCTATACATTTGTGGCTAATTTGCAGCCAAAATAAGTGAGTAAGACACAGTGCAAGCACTGAGTTACATTTATGTGTCATCCGTGTTAAAAAAATCCTGTGTCGACAAAAATGCAGATATCTTGACGAAAATTGCTTTACCTGATGCATAAAATAGTTGGCTTCCATAATAGTATCACTTTTGTGGTGTGTATACATACACTTTCTAGGTACGATTAATTAAAATAGGACAAAAAACAGGCAAAAATCGTCGATTTGGGGTGACAAAAAAAAAAATGACTTCATGTTTAACACTTCATATTTTGGATGATAATGGTTTTTTTACCAAATTTTTTTCTTGAGGCGGCCATAAGTTTCTTACCTATCATACGTTATATCCACATTATGTCGAATATGGCAATTATTTTGAAGAAAAATATCAAAAAGCAATGCAGGGTAGGGTGACAGTTTTGTTGTGATTTTATCGCCTCTCAAGGAATAGTCAATTTTAATGTGACATTTGTGGCTCTAATTTTTAAGACAGAAATTTTATATTTCACACAAATATTCTTTATTATGTAATAGGACTTATACTAGCTTTGATTGTCTGTATCATGTGTCAAAACAACAAAATAAAATAGCTTACCAATGATGGTCCTGTCAGTTCAGGACATGTCAAAAACATATGTAGCTCCGTAAAAAAAAACTTAATCTCAAAAAGTTCTCGGTGTAGCAGGCACTATGAACATTCTCATCATTCATTTTCATCTTCATCTATCATAGGGTGCTTCCTGGTAGCGACACTCCAGTCTTCAGGAAGCTCCTTCACATGATCATCATCCAAACTTCGCCTCATTAAAAAAGAAAAATTAATTTTTTTTTCCTATTCTTCTAATTTTTTTTTTTGTGTTTTTCCCAATGTACTTATTTTTTTTTTTTTGTGTGTTTCCCTTTATACTGCTTTCTTACATTGTTTGTTTTGTTATGTAATTATTCTTTGTTTTGTTATTATTCATTTGATCATGTGTAAATAAACAAGTTCTGAGTTCTGAGTTCTGAGTTCAAGATAATGCGATGAAAATCAAACTTCCTTTGCCCAATTAAATTGTTTACTAGCAGTTTATATTGGCAGAGCCCAGTTTTGGATAGTTTTTGAGATTAAATCTTTTTTATGACAAAATTTTATATGTCGTTTTTTTTTTTCTGAATTTCGTCTAATTTGGGGTATTGATGAATCTTCTTAACATATGTGGTTGTAGCAGGCACTATGAACATAAATGAACCTCCAAAAATTATGTTTTTATGAAAATAAGACCCTTATTCGTTGGGGTTTTTATATATAGGTTGCAGGTTCTATAAGGTCATATTACTCCTATATACTGATAAATAACATGTCTAAAACTACTCAAATATGGTAATATTTACTCAAAACACCACATTTATTAATAGTTGTGTGCCTATCTGGTCAAAAATGCAGTCATATTTAAAGTTACAGTTTACTCCCCCGCCAAGGTGATGCCAAGAATTGGCTCTGCAACTGCTGCTGCATTTAAAAAAGGCATTCAAAAGCACAGTGGACTCCTGATGATTATGATTGTCAAATTATTTGACATAGTTCATCAAGTTTCATGTCCAATCAATTGTTTTTACTCTTCTTTGTACTAGGCCTAATCATATTAGAAACACAATGTCATATTTTTAATTACATAACTTAGATAAGAGGCCTGCAACAAACTGCACAGACAGATTCTGTCATTCCATGATATCCATGATATGTTAGTGGAATGTTGCACTGCGAAAATTTAATATTTTGTCAGTCACCATACTGTTGAATTGTCATGATCTTGGCATTATTTCAATTGATTTGTCATGATCTGGGCATTATTTCAATGGCACTTTAATTTCTGGAGACTTAATATGTTGTATTAGCCTACCAAAGTGCATAATTTACAGCATAAATACAGGACGTAAAGCCCCAATCATCCATCCATCCTTCCACTCTGTTTGCAACTGTATTGCTTTGTTGCAGGTCCGGCTCTTTACGCCTCCAAACACGACGCTCACTTCAAGGAGCACGGAACTACTTTTGAGATGTTCCTACGCTACGTCCACGAAACTTACCACAAGAACACGGCAAACTTACACTGGAGGGCCGTGTCGGACGTCTGCTTCCCCTGCGCCATGCACTTCGATTACGTCGGCCAATTGGAGGATGAGAGAACAAAATCGCTCCTTATGGGATTTCTCTATAGAAACGAAACGATGGCCGATGACCTCAATTTCCCAACCTATCACCAAAGTCACAAGAACTCGACGAGTATTTTGATTAGGGAATATTCAAAAGTTGATAAATCGGTCATTCAAGCAATCCAGAAGGTCTATATGAACGACTTCCTTCTCTTCGACTACAATTTGGAACCTTTTTAGTTGAATTCGTTTAAATATTAATGACATTTTTACATTTTACTTGAACATTAATAAAAAATGGTTATATTCAAATTGTTAGTTGGAATTAATAATGCAACAAATTATTGCCGGATATCATCATAGATCAGTGACCTTTTTATTAGTCTGATGATAATGTACTTTACTTGTTTTTGTTGTCTTTGCTTTTGTTTTTGTTTTCTTTGCTTTTGTTTTGCCTTTACATGTTTTCAATGTATCAAAAATTGTGTTTCTAATATGGTAAGATTTCTTGAGTCGGAAACTATGAGTAGGTAACCTAAATTCAGACACTTTTTGTGACTTTTCATTTGGCTGAACTGGCTATTTGAGAGCTTGTGCACCAGTATACTCGTATACATGATTATGTGGTACTGATAGCTCAAGACTTCCTTCATCCATCCAAAAAAAAAAAGTTTGAGCATGATATGAACAATTCTAGAGTGTTTTTCACAGCTCTAAACATGGGTATTAACCCTGAATTTCACTTAATTTTTTGTCATATTTGTGTATTTTAGTGAGATTTTGTCAGCTTGATGGATCTATTGCTGGTATCTGGTAGCTTAAATTCTCTTTCTATAGCACTTGGTTTGGACTGAGCTCAAATTATTTTTCGTTATAATATGGGCTTTATCAATGGATTAGAAACTTATTTTGCAGCTGTATAACTGGTCTGACTCAAGGATAGGTAGGTAGGTAGGTAGGTAAATTTTATTTAGTGTCGTTTTCAATCATTCACAAGATATACAATGATATACAGGGAATAAGCAAACGCTTCTGCACGACAAAATTTAAGAAAATAAAAGTTAAATAAAAATGACATCTACATGAACTTTACAAAAACATGATGAAACTAAAACTACATGTTCTAGACTAAGAATTATACTAACAGTCTATCATAAAACAAATGGCATAGGCCTATGTACAAATATCATAAAATTAACCGAGAGACCTAGCACCAGCAAAGGTTAGCACATTTCGGTTAAATAGCACACATCCAGCTTCAAATCCATAAATGCACATCAAAACTCAATAATAGAAACATTAGTAAAATCTTGCAACCAGATTGTCAGAGCATCTTTGAATGATTTAATGGATGGTTTATCTTTTATTTCTGGTGGATGTTTGACCATAGTTTTGCGCCATAGTATCTTAAGCTTTTCTTGCCATAACCTACAGTTTTGAATGTGGGAATTTCAAACAAATCATTGTCTCTTATGTTATAAACTGATTGTCTGCGATTGAATAACTCTTTAATGTATTTTGGAACCTTATCAGTTTTCACTTTGTACATCAACACCGCTACCGTCTTTATGCATTCCCTTTGGATATTTAGTATTTTCTCCTCTCGACAAATATTTTCATAATCTGCATCATTATCATTCACAAGAAATCTTAGAGCCCTTTTGTTTGTTTTTTCTAGTTTATCCATGTTACTTTTACTTGAAAACATCCAGACTGTCGGACAGTAGTTGAAATTGCTATGAATATAACTGTTGTAGACTACTTTTCTGCATTGTTTATCAAGGAAATGTCTCATTCTTTTAAGAACATTTATTTGTTTACTTGTCGAATTGCATACTTCATTTACATGACTTTCAAATTTCAGTTTTTCATCAAATTCTATTCCGAGAATTGTTACCGTAGGTGAGGCTTTTATGGTGCACCCTTCAAGTTCAAGCGTCTCGTTTGTGAAAGACATACGCTGATTGAGGAACACTAGTTGGAATTTATCTGCATTTGCTTTCATGCTATTGTCATTAAACCATTTCATAGCTACATTACAGTCCTCTCGAAGTTTAGACTTTATATTTATTATGTCTTTATCAGTAACACTGAGTGTGTTGTCATCTGCATAGTTGTAGACTTTAGAGCTGGTTTCATGGAATAGGAAATCATTTATAAAAATATTAAAAAGCAAAGGCCCAAGAATGGATCCTTGGGGAACACCCTTTATATTGTTAGTCCATTCAGATGTTGTTTCCCCTATTTTCACTCTTTGTTTTCTATCCATAAGATATGACTTAAGTAGTCTGCAGGCATTCATACTACAACCGTAAGCACGTATTTTTGCAATTAGCAGACCATGGGGCATGCAGTCAAAAGCTTTTGACAAGTCTATGGCAACAACTCCAACAGTGTTGCCATTGTCAAGTGCTTGTCGCCAATCTTCAGTTAGGCAGTTCAGTATGTCATGACAACCATGACCTTTTCTGAAGCCCGACAGATATTCATGGAAAGATGATTCCATATGTTTATATAGCTGGTTTGCCAGCACCTTTTCAAAAAAATTGTGGTCATAGAAATTAGTAGGTTTACTGACCGATAGTTATCTTTATTCAGCTTATCTTTTTTCTTATACAGTGGCGTTATATTAGCCATTTTCATCCTATCTGGGAACTTGCCTTGTTGCATACACTTGTTTATTATGTATGTCAATGGCTTTACCAGTGATCTGCTTGTCATCTTAATAAATTTAACAGGGATTTCGTCATACCCTGACGCTTTCTTTGAAGATAGTTTTGAAATAACTTTATGAACATCATGTTCTGTTATTTCGGAAAATTCAAAGTCAAAATCTTGTTTAACAATTTCATTCTTAATGATGTTCATACTTGGGTGGTTATCATATCCACTTATTATGTCTTGTAGGGGTCTGTGGTTATTTTCCTGCATACCTATCTCTGCCCCTATTTCACTAAAGAATTTATTGAAGACCTGACACACTGTATCTCGGTCTGTTATGATTTTACCTTCCTCTCGTAGAGGAATATCATCAGATTTGGTCTTTGTTTTGGAAAAAATGGGCTTTATGGGCAGTTTTACAGTATTTGCACTCAAAGTGTCTCATGGGGGGTCAAAATAAAGTTTGGAATTTGAGAATTTCCATCATCCTATCAAAAAATTAACATATTACTGTTTCTATAATCAAAGAGGACTGAAGTGATTTGGTGGTTCACTACCAAAATACCGCTACTTAAAGTAGGCAAGGGTTGATTCTTGAAAAAACTGTTTATCAGGAAAAATATCCGTCCAGAAACAATTTTCACCCATTCTTATTCTTGGAAATCAAGCCACATTGTTGCATAGGAACATCAAAACCCATACAAAACTTAAATTTTGATTAAACATGCCACAATTTTTTTTTAACCATTTTTATTACGAAATTACAGAAATCTGGCTTGCCATTACCTTGAAAGTTTCTGTTGAGTAGGGTACTAGTCTCAAAAGACACATGATTTCCATGGTTAATAATCCCTAGGTATCCTATTAACCCCATGACAAGTTTTGTAACTGTACGATTGAAACTCATGGTGTTCGGCTGTGTCAAACATAGTGTTTTGGAGCAAAAAACCTACGAAAATGACCGAAAATCAGGCGCCTTTTGAAAAATCATCTTTGATGGCTCCATTAGCAAGATATTTGGTTATTATCCTTTAAAGTCATTCAGTTAATAGTGAAAAATTACAATTATATCGATATATGACACAAATAAATCAACTTTTTTCTCAATTTTGATTTTCTCAAAATAGTGTAATAGATAACGAAAGATAATATATTTGACATTTTCAATACTTATCAAAACCCTTTTTAGGCATCCAGGTTTACTTAGTTTGTATAACCATGGCCGTTTCTTCAATGAATCCAGTGTTAAAACGCAAGAATCAGAGCAAAATTTCTGATGGGTTGGAGAGGACATTTTTTTGACATCATGAATTTTAATTTCTAAGAAAATGTATGAACATGGCCTGGATATCTTTTTAACTTGTATTTGTCACATACTTGTAAAGGTACATGATTGAGCAAAAGATACACAAATAGCTTGTTTTTCCTACAAAATACTTAGTGTTTTTTCTATGGGTTGGAGAGGACATGCTTTTTTTGACATCACATTCGAGCCTCACATTCTGAAAACCAATTATGGTTAGTGAAACAAATGTTTCTGTTTTACCTTGAGATATGTCTCAAGCTTCAAAATTAACACAAACAGTATACACATTCTTTGATACCTACTCATACCAGCATATAAAGCAACTGATGGTCCATCGAAAACAAAATTTTTGACATCTGCCATTTTTACCTTCAGCGAACGAAGTTCGAAGAAGGTATTGTAATCACTTGAGTAAAAATGTTGTCCGTCCGCCGGGCGGGCGGTCGGGCGGCGGGCGGATAGGTCGTTGTGCCTTTTGATGGTCTAATTGATAGATATTCAATACCTTTTGAAATAATTGAGAAAATATAAAAATTATTTTTGTTCGTTTCCGGGCCAAATCTCAGTCACTATTGCATACATGTGCACTTATGAAATTTTGTACAGATGTGGCCTATATGGTCTAGTTGTGCCTTTTGATGGTCTCATTGATGGATATTCTATACTTTTTGCAAAAATTTGGAAAATAGAAAAATATGTATTTTTTTAGTTTTTTGGCCTGAGACTCGGTCACTATTGCATGTAAATGGATAAGGTTTGGTACACACATGGCCTATAAGGTCTACTTGTGCCCTTTGAAAGGTTTGGTGGAAAATATTAAATGCTATTTGAAATATTGAAAAGAAAGAGAAAAAATATATTTTTTGTTTCTGGCCCAAGACTTGGTCACTATTGCATGTACATGGATAAAGTTTGGTACACATATGACTTATGTGGTTTATTTGTGCCTTTTCATGGTCTGACTGATACATATTCTATACTTTTTGTAATATTGAGAAAAAATATTAAAAATACTTATTTTCTTATAGGAGCCAAAACGTGCCCTCTATTGCATATACAGTAATGCCATTTCTTACACGTATCACCTATAAAATGTAGCAGTGCTTTTTGACTTGTATTTAACACTTTTTGAATGATCGGAAAAAATTGGTGCATGCATAAAACCGTACCATAATATAAGTAAATTAGTATAATAAGGCCTTTCCCTGCTTTTACAAACCCTGGCAAGCACACAGGTAGATCGCAGGGCAGCAGGCAAATAACAGATAAAAGAATGCCATTACTCGACCACTGTTGCATACCAATAATATACGGAATTTGGTAAACACACCAATTTTATGATGTAATTGTAATCTTCTAAATGTGTTCTTCGCTGAAGGTTTGCTGCTGCGCAGCCTATGTTTTACATTTTAGGACCCAAGTCATGTTGTATATAAGTTATTCAGATGAAACCTGTTGTATTTTATGCCCAAGACATGGGTCTAGACAGGCATCATTAACATGAATTACAAGTGCCTGCCTTTGCTTTTCTGTGTTGCCATAAAAATATGTGAAACTCTCCCTGAGACACAAAAAAGTGCAAGAATTGATCATAAATCGCCTACTGTTTCAAAAGTAAGCATCGTAGCAAGGTAAAATTTGGTACACATACACTTCAATATAGTGCAAGACTGCCATCAAGACAAATTTCTGTGTATCTGTCATACTTTTCTCAGAGTAATTGCTTAAAGACGAAAAATCGGCCGAGTGCAAATACCGTAAAACTGCCCTTATAGCTTTCCAAAAGTCTTTATTTTTTGTACTACCCTTGCATTTCTCTTCAAAATAGCTCTTGATCTCCTCACGTTTTATCAGAGTTACAGCATTTCTGTGTTTACGGTACTGAGCTAAGAAATGCGCAGTTCTGAATTTGAAAAATTTGTTCCGAAACTGATTTCTGGTGAGGATTGCCTTTTTAAGTTTTTTACTCATGCAATGAAAATCATTTTTCCTTATCACCTTCTGTTTCTTTGGCGCATGTCTGTTTAAAGTATCTGTCAAGTGTTGATGTAGTATGTTAAAAGCATCATTTACATCTGTTTCATTTAGGTCTACCTCAAGATTCATATGTGCTAGTTCATTATTGACTTTATCATAATCAATTTCATTAAGTTTTCGGAAGGATATATTCTTTTTAGCAGGCATTGGTGCATGTTGTTTAAGAACACCGCCTATGAGATTATGGAAATCGCTTATTCCTGTATCAATTGAGAATCCTTTTAAAAACTTTCTACGTTTTGTCACCAGCATAACATCAATAAGTGTAGCATTATTTGATTTAAAGCAAGTAGGTTCATTTATCAAATTCGTCAAATTGAAAGCTGGACATATTTGTGAGAGTGCATTATTCTGAAGCATGTTAAAATTAAGATCTCCTATAATGACTACATGCTCATGTTTTTCTAAAATGTCTTCACATATTTTTTCAAAATATTGCCTAAAGTTATTTTGACTTGTCTTCGGGTTTTTGTACATTCCTACAATCATTATATTCGTTTCCTTGTAGCATAGTTCTACGGACATACATTCTACTTCATCATTGCATATTTTAACATTTCCAATAGTTGACGGGATGTTTTTAGAAACATAAATCATTAGCCCTCCACTATTTGATTGTTTGTCCTGCCTGTACATAGCATAGCTATCTATATCAAACAGAGCACTTCGCTTTGAGCTGTCAAGTTTTGTTTCACTTAGTACTAATACTTCAATTCTGCTGCTGACAATCAGGTTAGCTACCTCACTACATTTCATGCTAAGACTGTTTACATTAAGATGTCCTATAATCATATTTTGAGAATACATATTTCTAAGCCTGGTTATTTCACTGTTACAATCAGTTGTATTTACATTTGTATCATTATTCACCGTATTCTGACCATTTATATTTTCAACATTTTCTACAAGACTAACATCTGATTCATTAGTAATAATCTCGTCCATCAAACTATCGTGTTCACTGAGTTCTTGCAAGTTGTTTACCTCATTTTGACCAACATCATCAATGTTTACATTTATGTCAAACGAGTCATTTACATCACTTAAAAGTATCTGTTGGCTTACAACATTCATGCCAATAGTATCATTTTCATCATCAATCATAGGAACAGTGTCAGAACAGTCAATTTCAATCTCATGCATATCATTCAAACAGACAATGTCATTTGCACAGGCATCATTCACACTAACTCCATTCGAACAGTCCATATCACTCAAGCAGTCAATATCACTCATACAATTCATATCATTCACACTATCACAATCAGAGTCACTATGTACAAATGAGTCATCAGGAAAGTCACACAGAACACCAAAGCGATTTGATGTCATCACTGCGGCCAGCGTGTCATGGCCGAGAACCTAGTAAGATGCTGCAGATGATCGGGACAGATGGTTTCGACAGTGTTTACGCTTGTGACCTCGGTGGCCACAGTTCCAGCAGTCTACAGTCTCCACCTTTCGACATTGTCCCATCAAGTGTCCGGACTCACCACACCTGTAACATTTGGGCTGCTGCGTTCGCGTGGCCCATTGCTGGACATACGGCTTTCGGATCGTGTTGTCATTCAGCTTGCTACATGTTTTCTCCGGCATCTTCTTTGCCCTTGCCCCAGAACTCATGGTGAGTGTTCTCAATGATATCTCTGTCATCGGATTTCAGTAACATGTTCCTGGCATCGGGGCACACTCTAATCTTCGACCTGATAATATTGTCCATAACATCGATTTTTCGTCTTTGCCAGGATGCATTTGTTACGATTCGGTCACCAAGTCTTTTTGCTTGGGCCCCAGTGCGGCTCTTTCTTGCAGCTTCAGCAGTGATGAGATCGTTGTGATGAATCGCCTTTTCATACACGTAAGCTGCTTCACTTGTTGCGAAAGCGACGCCATTCATCCTGAAGTTGTTGAGCGGATAGAAATTCGACAAGGGATGCTCGTGTCCCTTGAACAGTAGAGGGGAGTTTGTCTTGTACCGGACATTTGTGTAGGCCGAGTTCAAGTTCTTCTTGATGGCTACTTTACAAGACTGTAGCAGGTTGTCCACACCATGCTTCGAGAGGTGCAGGCCATCAGAGACAAGGTTGGCAGTGTTTACGGCACCACTGCGAAGGAGAAATGTCTCATCAGCATTCACGAAATTGGATGTGCCATTTTCGCAGGCAGTCTTTAGTCCATCATTCACCCTTTGCCTCTTTTCACTAAAGTCTTTGTCAGCCCGGGGGAGGACACTGCATATAGTAGTTTTGTCGGCTCGGGTGGATGCTGACGACATTGTAGCTGTCAAATCAGTAATCATCTCTTCAGGCGTCGTCGTTTCCATATCTATGGAGCCACCGACTATAACAATTTCTGCATAGCCCTGATCTTCTGGCAGTTCATTCAGGGTAGAATGCAGGTCATCAATCTTGGCTCCTCCCTTAGCTATAACCTGCCAGTTATCGAGAGCCTTCGAGTCCACATTACGGAGTAGACTCGTTCCAAGGAGGAGGGAGGGCTTTGGCGGGGCACTTGGAGCAGGTGATGCTTCTTGATCTTTCTTTTCCTGAGTCTCTTTCAGATCTTGAAGCTCTTTCTCTGCCTTTAGCCTCAGGTCTTTCTCAGTCGTTACATTGTCAAACATTTTCTGAATCATCTCCAACATCTTAGACTGGTTTCCCTTCATCTCCACCAGCTCATCCTTCAAATGCGTCACCAGGGTTGTCAGCTGGTCCAATTCACTCTTCTGTGATTCACCCATCTTTGTTTGTGTCTGAAATTGGAGAAGTAAAAGGTGCAGTTTCTACTGATACATTGTGTTGTTCAATCTGTATGTTTGGTACTTTTATAAACCACTACCAGTACTTTATTAAACCACAATGATACCTCTTTGTAAATTACAACAACAAGAAAGCAGTTACTTCAGATCTAACTTAAGGCTTAGGTAAAAATATTTAGACAGTAGAGTGTGTTCATGCAAATTTCAAATCACTGTGGATTGCTGAAATTTCAATCACTTTTATTTAAGCTAATTGCATCACTGGGTCAAGGCCAAAAGTAGGTCACGCCCAGAAGTAGGTCACACCCAGAAATAGGTCACTCAATCACGGCAGAAATGGGGAATCCCCTGATTGTCTTACACAATTTACTATTTATAGGCGAAGTACAGGTGTTAATTCAGGCCTACAGCAAATGATACACACTTTTATATGCAGTTCACTATGCGTAGTAAATCCCTAGTAGTATGTCAAACACATTAGACACCAAATTGAGATCAAAATAAAACAAAAAACGATCCTACACGCTAATGTAAACCCGGTGGGCGATAATCAAGGTACAAAAATTAACATGTAAACAAACAGAAGTTACAGTTACAGTTACAGTTACAGTTTGATGGGCAGTAGAATAGCCGCAGCTAGTTTGGTAGCCCATATCCTGTTCTTCTCCCAATATCTGTCCAAATTTCTTTTGAAGGCCTCTACCGATGTTGATAGTATGACATTGCCTGGTAGGTTGTTCCATTCTGTGATGATCCGATTTGAGAAGAAATTAGCTCTTGTCTGAGTTCTTGCATGTGGCTTGAAAAGCTTGTCCCTATGTCCCCTAAGTTGTGCTGATCTGGCTGGAGTGAAAAATTTGCTTGGATCCACCTTCTCGATCTTGTTCACGATTTTATATGTCTCGATCAAGTCGCCTCTTACTCGTCTAGCCTCAAGAGATGTCATACCAAGTCTTGCTAGTCTGTCGTGGTAGGGTAGGTCCTTAACTTCTTCCACTAACTTAGTCGCACGCCTCTGCACTCTCTCCAGGGCATCAATATCTTTTCTCAGGAAGGGGTTCCATGCCTGTACCGCATACTCCAGGTGGGGCCTGACAAACGATCTATACAGTATGTGGAAGTTGGTCACACTGATGCGGCTGAAGGTTCTCTTTATCATCCCCAGTGCACTCATACCTTTCGCTGCCGCCTTCCCACATTGCGTTCCTGGCTTTAGGTTGTTGTCCACCCAAACTCCTAAGTCCTTCTCACTCTGAGTTTCTTCTAGTCTCTCCTCGTTTCCGCCTTTCATGACCTTGTATTCGTACTTCCTGTTCCTGGACCCTATGTGCATACGCCGACACTTGCCTGTGTTAAATTCCAAAAGCCACTTCTCCGACCACAGCATTAGTTTATTAAGATCTTGTTGTAGGGCTTCATGGTCTTCTTCGGTTTTGATGGTTCTGTACACCTTGCTGTCATCCGCAAATAGTTTTACTGAGCTGGTTACTTCTTCGGGGAAGTCATTCACGTACACAAGGAATAGTATGGGGCCAATAACTGATCCCTGGGGTACCCCACTTGTTACTTGAGCCTTGACAGATTGTGCTTGACCAACATGGACCTGAATTTCACGGTTTCCAAGGAAATCCTCAATCCAGCTTAGAACTGGCCCTTCATCCAGCTTAGAACTGGCCCGAGATCGCGTGTTTTGTCTTTTCTGTGTTCTAACTATCAAAATATCACTCTTTCAGTTTCAAAATCTACTTCTTAAGTTTCTTTGTACCTTTACACACACTCGGTATCTCTTAAAACAAATATATTCAAAGTAATTAGATCACTTAGCTTTTTTTGTGGAGAGCCACTTCACAGCATGACTGGTCCATCCGCCATCTTGTGCCCTTCCTTTTTCGGTTCTGGAAATTGACCCAACAATCAGTGTTTTGTGATGACAATTGGCAAGTTTCTGTTAGAGTTAGTGAAAACGTTTTATTTGAGGCCCTGGTTGATAATATACATGTATATCCCTTAGTGAAAACAAGACCGATCTTTCTGGGACTTCTTTGAATCCAGCCGTGCAACTCATATAACTCTACCCTAAGGGGCCGACCAGACGATAGTTGGGAGGGGGGCTACGGATTTTATCCCGGGACTTTTTTTTCATTTGCGAGGCGTTTCACAAACAATTCTTTTTGCGCATGTGGACGCGCGACAAACTTTTTATCGCAATTTTAAGATATTGTACCACGGCTATTTATAAGGTGGAAACAAGATTTTGTTTTTTCATTTGCTGAACAAGCTTTTTTTCAGTGTCAAGTGGGAAAAAAACTTTTTTTTTCTTTAAGTCATAGCCTCCTCCCCCAAAGATCATCTGGTCGGTCCCTGAACACCTGAACCAGGCTTTGTGCTACTCATTGACTCAACATAATTGCAGCAGTCGATTCATGATTTGGGAAAGGTAAAAATAAAATTCAATAAATTATAACATATATATGTCCATATTTTGGATGAAAAGTGTCTCCTTCTCTTTTTTGTATTTGAATATATGGCTAAGAATTTCAAGTTGTGCAATTGGACAACTCTCTAACTTGTGGACAGATGACACAACATGGAAGCAACAATTTTTAATTCACACTGAAATTGTGTGTGCCAATGAACTCCAAAGACTCAATGAAATGTGCAAAATAAATACTGTAAGGATTCGTCAACCAGTAAAAAAGTTATTACTCAAAACAAACTTGCTGCGTGTAACATTTTAGGGCGACAAATAAAAGTCAAAATGTTTGAGTTTACATCCACATTCAGGGCAAAAATGCATTTAGTATCAGAATTCTGGAGAGTTTCTCTCTTTGTTCTACACAAAAATAGCTATTCGCTGGTGTATGCACTTTGGTGGATCATCATTATTTTTGCCACTACAATTGTTTGAAATTAAACAATATTTTTAATTGCAAAATGTTACGTACAGCATGTGGACTGACGACAGTAGCCAGCCAGAGCACATAATGAGATATGAAGGGAATTTTAATTTAATTTTATTCACTTTTTATGGTAGATTTTGCGAATTTCTACTTTTATTGTTATTGCATATATTAATAGAATTATTTGAATTTTCATAAATAGTTGTCCACGTTACACGCAACATTTCAAAATGTTAAAACAGAAAACCTAATATCCTAATAATCCTATTTGTTTAAATATTCATATATAGCTCTGGAGCAAAAAATCAAATAATCAAAAATTATTGGATTTGGTGCATTTCTTCGTCAATGACAAGCATTTTACCTGAAAAATAGTCCACAATTTGAGACCATGTTGTCCACAATATGGAAAATTTCTGTGTTTCAGCCAGTCAAAAAACTTTGAAATAATAGCTTTGCAGTGGAGTGAATGAGGGGACCTCAGAAAATAGCACTGATGCATATAATTAAACATTACGGAGCACATTTATTGTCAAAGTTACAAGACAACTGTTTTCTTCTCTTTTTTAGTTGTCAACACTATCAAAAAGTGCATTTACCTGCCTATGCTAATACAGGTGTTTTAGGTTTGATTGTTAAATGAAAGGTTCAATCAAACAGAATTAGAATCTTCATTGAGGAGGGTTGCATGTCATTCTGCTGGCATTTTAGGACTAAATCATGATTTTTTGTGGACAATGTTTTTCTAATATTTTTCATTGTCAACATTGTTGTATTTTGAGCCTAATCATGGTAAATATACCATATACAGTAATCAAATGAACAACAGTTGCTGGTGTAGCATAAGTATCAATTGAGGAGTTCTTTACTAAATATTTACTCGCATAATTCCCTGTATTTGTGGACAACTTGTGGACAACTTGTGGACAACTGTGGCACATAGACATGTGTAACCAGGGATCTAATGCTATAGACCAGGCAAATTCACTGCAAACTGTTTGATTTGATATTAATTCCCTTTTCTCTGCATTTTGGTTTTCTTTCATAAGCTGTCTTCCCATAAAATGGAATATAATGTAGAATGTGGACAACTGTGTTGACAACTGTTACGTGCAGACATGGGCGAGTGGGGATGCCACCTGATAGACCCCCGTGATCCACTCCAAAAATTCCTACATTTATATCCATTAATCTTTCAAAAGTTGCTGGATGGCTATCTCATACCTTTTTCTAATGATAGTAAAAATACCGAAAATAGTTGTCCACGTTACACGCAACATGTCGACGGACTACACAGCTTTATTCATTGGGTGTAATGGAAATGTTTTTTGAGCATTTGAAAGCTATACACTACAGAATAGTGCAAAACAAAATTTACTTGAATTGGTGTTGTTTTTGCTGTACAAGCAGGAATGAAAAAGTGCTTGTGGACAACTGTTATGTGCAGATCAGGGAAGTTCAAATGCCTATTCTGTAAGAACTACACACCAATATTAAGCAAATTACTGCGCACTACAAGCCAGACCATTCATTCTACATGAATCAACCAAAAAAGTGTCAAAAATCTATGCTCCCTTTTTTGGGTAGAGCTTGCGCAGCTTGAAATTCTTAGCCATATGTAAATAAACACATTTAAAACCATTTTGATTATATTTTTAATTACAGGGGAACCATTAAATATTTGGGGGGGGGGGGACCCAGGGGGGGGGAGGTTTCCTCTATGTGAAATTATTTATTTCACAATACATCAACAGTGGGACAGATTATTTATTTTGGTCATGTGACATGATAATTGAATTATTTGCTTCTCAATTCAACAAGACCGTGTAAAGGAATGCTCCCACAATATGATATATTCAAAGTTTCACCACGCCAAAACTTTTACACCTTTACATATATGGGGATCAACTAGTTGGGGCATTGGGACTTCCAGGATAAACTTTTTTTTTTACAAAAAAAAAAATGTTCGTCCCGTGGTATATTCCATATTTGTACATATTATTATCACAATTTCAATTAGAATCACAATTTTAAGTAGTACGTATTTATGATAGGCAACAAACTTTTCTTTATTTTCGTGAGCTAGATTTTTTTTTTAATGTCAAGTGGGAAACGAACATTTTCACAAAAAGGTCCACATAGCATCCCCCCCCCAAAAAAAATCATTTGGACGAATTTAATTTTTACCTCACTTGTGGATGGCGCTTTCTGCCCGTGCTGCAGCTGAAGTATACATCTCTGTTCTTGTAAATTCTGTTTTGTTGCCGTCTATATCTTTACCAACCTAATGAATTATCCTGGGTCTGACTCTGACCAAAGATTAAAACCGTCAGCAGCTGAATAGCCGCTGAATGCCGAGGGTTTGCTGCCGCACCACCATTGTTTAATGCTGCCTCTTGCGCCACCTGCCGAGAAATTTCAGAAAACCCAAAATGGAGGAGTGATGATTTGGGATCACCACAGACACTTCGTTGTGGTAGGTTTGTCAGTTAATTTGGATGTTTTCGTCACTCATGTTAAGTTGCAAATATCGGTATGTTTTGTATTCTCACCCTCAGACGATATGGTGTTCATATTGTGCCGTTATACCATGAATAAATACTTCTATTTGGCTGTGAAATCTGTAATGGGCGATATTTCAGTGTTATGCGAAGTTGTGATGTAAACAAAAACGCCGTGGCTATTCGCCGAGCCGGGCTCGGTCAATAGCAATTTATTTTGCTATTGGCCGAGCCGGCTCGGTGAATAGCAGTGTTGCTATTGGCCGAGCCGGCCGAGCCAGTTGATTGACAGGTGAGCGCCGACCGTCGGACTCAATACCAATGCACTTCACCATTCAAGCAGGCTCTTGGGGTCATGTTTAATAACAATTTGGTTTAACATCAATTAAAGGAAAGTTGAGGCAGTCAGGCCACAGTTCACACCCTAAATGAAGTGGAATCAGCCTGATTCCAATCAGGCCATGACAGTTAACCACACTGAGCTCAGACTGGTGCACTTGGCTAGGTGTGAATGTTGATTGCAATGCATGTAGCCAGTATAGGCCTATTATGTTGACACTTCACCATGTTCACAGCTTTTGTTGACCAGAATTCTATAGAATTGATTTATTGATGTTTCATCCAGAGCTAAATTATATATGACATGTAAAAATATTTAGGGAGTGCCTATTTCTAGAGCCACAAAACTGTTGTCACATACACCATAAACAGATAGAAAGTGAATTTATCTCACTAGCATAATACCCATGAAAATTGGACAAAATGTGAGGATTTATCTCATGCAGTCATTTCTGCTAAATTTGACAGCTTACTCACATTATTGTTTAATTTTATTTAACTTCATAAATGTCAAACACTGTCTATCCAGAAATTAAATTTTCATTAAAAAAAGTTTTTCCTATCTAAGTGGTGTTTGCTGGATTTATTTTCCATTGAATCAAGAAAGTCAATGATAATTTTTTGTGTTCATTTAATTTATTTTGACATACATGTGTATTTGATCTCATTGCAGGTATGAGACTGGGTGACCAGAAAAGTATTCTGCAGAATGAAGTTAATAATTTGGAAAATTTGTCAAAATTTCCAGTGAAACTATAACTTGACTCAAGACTTCTATTTTTCCCACAAAATGTGCTGTGTATACTGTAGATCTAATTATTTAAAAAAAGAAATCAAGAATGATAACAGCTGGTACTCATGTCGTCCTATCCATTTTTGAAATTAAAATGGTTTGCATTTTGGATATAAACTGAACCCAAATCACTCCTAACAACAATAAATGCTGGTCAGGGAAATTTTTAGAAGGAAATTGATCAGCTAGACAATGAGAACCCAACTGCTCATACTATTCAATAATATAAATTCGACACAATAGTAATGTCCTGTTACCATACCAAATTATATGCAGGATAGGACATTTAATTTCAATTGCATTTTTATTGGAAAAAATCAACAATCTGTGACTAATCACTAAATATTGTATTGTTTTTATTCACTGTTGTACATGTTCTGGCTTATTGTCTATGTTTTTATTCATTCCTCACTTTGTGGGGTTATCAAAATAAAATAAAGTAAAATAAAATAAATCCAAATGTGATTAACTGGGTCTAATTTCAACAACCAACAGCTGAACATGCAGAAGCAAGTAAAGGCCTGAGTTGAGTACAATCTCTGCTAGGTGGAGCCAAAAAACGCGGTCGGCCCTCTAGTGTGCGTTTTGTTAACTAACCAAAAAGTCAATGGCCAAAAGAAAATGACAGATCGCGATGTGAAACGAAGACTTGGGTTCACTAAACTTCAGTTTTGGTCTGGAAAACAACATTTGGCTCGGTAAATAGCAATCTTGGTACTATTTAACGAGCTCGGCTCGGTGAATAGACAACTTGCTATTGACCGAGCCGCTCTGCCTATAGCAATTGTGTTGCTATTGACAGAGCCAGTGGGCTCGGCCTATAGAAGATTTATTGCTATTGGCCGAGCCGGGCTCGGCGAATATCCTCGGCCAAACAAAAATGTGGAATTGAGCCCTCTGCAACTCTGTCTGAATGATGAGGTGGAAATCTGTAATAAGTAGACCCAGAAGCCGCCACTTTTTTCAATCACGGCTGGCTTAAAAGGTTTCATGGCTGCTAGCCAGCTTAAGCCGTGGCCGCCGTGCAGATGCGGCTGCTCATGGCTGAAGACATTTTCCATGGCTTACAACATAATTTTGAACTTTTTGCCCAAAAAATCATTGTTCGATAACTGTGAGTCTAAAAAAGGTTTCTTTAAAAATATTGATTAAGACAATAATTTGAAAGTTGAAGGTAAAATATGAACTTCACAACATGAACGATGTAAATGGATAATATAAATCCTTGAAAATACAGAAATTCTACTTATGAAGACTATTTTGCATCCAAAACATACACAAACATATGTGAAATTTGTTTTTGTATGGCTGCTAGCCGGCTCAAACAAGTCATGGCTGCTCATGGCTTGAAAATAAATTAGTGGCTGGCTGAAAAATTAGCCACCATGACTGCTCATGATGGCTCATGGCTGCGGCTTCGGGGTCTAGTAATAAGTGACAAGTGTAGGCCCTAATAATAGTCGCCACTGGGGTCCGCCTTAGAGTTCAATTTACCTCCAAGTTTAAATAAAGATTTGTATCTTGTATCAATTGCGTGACTACAGTTTATCTCATAACTTGCGAACTGGTGTTTGGTCCGATTCCTCTTCCTCATCTGCAGGTCACGTAGTTGAAATATGCATACTTGCGGATAGAGTCATCCGATAGACATAGGATTATTTCGCAGGGGTCAGGGGTGCTGCAGCCACCCCTGGCATCAGGGCAAATGGCATATATCAGGGCAAATCCTGACCAATCAGGGCAGATCCACTGCCCTGGTCACATTCGCTCCATGTTAAATTTTCAGGGCAAAATAGTCACAGGCCCCCCCCCCCCACTAGGCGACAGACAACTAGGCTACAACAGTACCTACTTAGATCAGCAGAGCAGAGCTCAGTATCCATCCAATCTTTTCTTGTGCAATTGCTGCGTCAATGACGCAGCACGCTCTGGAGGCCTTAATATTGGGCGCAGCACCTTCTAACTGGTACCAATGTTTCAGAAATTTAATTCCCTACATTTTGAGCTAAGTTTCGGCTCTGTACGACCATTCTTTCTATGTGAAAAGTGCGTCCGAAGCACTCGAGGTTGATGTCCGAAGTTTTGTTTACATGTTATATTTCCTGTCACTTCTCCATAAATCGGCCTGATAAAAATATTTCAAGTATTCAATGGGTTTCCTGAAGGCAAAAGGCAGATGCTTATATTTTTTTTAGATTTTTCAAAGCCATAAATCACCCCAAAAACATGTCCGAAAGATTCTGTTATTTTACCCAATCAAAGATGTGCATAAATATAGGACGTAAAGCCTCAATCATCCATCCATCCCTGATTTGAATTTTATTTTATTTTTTTCAGAACTGATAAAATTGGACTTGTATAAATTTTTCAACCACAATGAATAGCCCAAGAAAACTGAGAAAAGGACAGCCCGTACAGGAACTGGCCAGGGACGAATTTGAGGTATTTATTTGTTCTGATCAATACAATACGCTCTTTGTCATGTTTGTGTAAGTTCAAGATACTAGGTACATATATTAATTTTTTCTACCCTTGGTACATTAAACAAATAACCTCAGCTCACAGAGCACATGTTAGCATTAGTTAAAGCTATAATTATTGTCTCCCAAGTTAAAACTATGTTGGACGGCTGTTTCAATCATCCTTCACCTCATTGCCTGGTACTCCTCCTGTCCTAATTAGCAGTCAGGGAAATTATCACCAGCTGGTGACAATCAATATCCTCAGCCCCACATGACAATCACCCTAGCACTGTCATCACCCTCCCATGACACTCTCACAGTGTCATGGCCTAGCCATGACTTTGGCAGTGCTCAAAATCATCTTTGACTGGCTATTTAAAAAGAACTATTGCAACTATCACTTCCAAACTTGGTATAAAGTTGTATCACAGTGTCAACTAACTCTATGAATTTTGGCAGACCTATCCATTACATAATGAGGAAAAGAACCCGAAGGCTCCAGCTAAATTAGCAAATTGTCATCAGCTGCTGATGACTTTGCAGTATTTCGCGAAATTGGATAGAATTAAGTCCCGCAACTGACATGCTGCTGTGTGGTGAGGATGGCTGCAAAGAGATCAGACTTTCTTCTGATACCCAACTGATCAACCCCACACACTCAATCATCCTATCAGGGCCAGGACTTGGCTGGAATTGCAATTGTCATCATATGCTGGTAATTTCCCTGACTGATTAGCCTGCCAAGTGCATAAATACAGGACGTAAAGCCCAATCATCCATCCTCCCAAGTTGTTTCAAAGAAAGATTGGAGTCATACTTATCCTATTCTTCTGGTTTAATTTGTATATTTTCCATTATCAACCAAAGATGTGAAGATGAATTCTTTTTAAACTGTAAACAAATAAGTTTTCATGCCGTGCAAAACCTTTCTTTTGTTGACAAGTCAAGCATTTCAGGACTGACTTAATTATGGATAACATGCAATTATGTTGATTATGTTAAAGTGTATACTATACTTAAAATCGACATATATAGCTCCATGGTACACTGGTTAGCATGCGCACCAGGGTGCGAATGAAATGCCAACTTTGGAAATTTCAAGGTCTTACCCCCCTGAACTTTTTCCTTTTGGTCTTGGGATAAACTGTGCCAAATTTCAGGAAAATTAATTGATATTTAGAGGATGCTCAATGGCACTGAAGTTTATAATGCAAATCCAATGGGGTTCGGAGTCAAAAATTAACTTACGAGTCCCAGCAGACACACCAAAATGAAAATCTATTGGAATTATTGGTTTTGGGACCCTCATAGTGTCCTTTCATCAAAACAATCTTGTTTCCGCAAAAATAATAATGATTAGGGCTTATATGGCAGCCATTTTGAAAAATAGCTGCCAAGACCAATTTTCGCTGAGAATTCTGACTTAAATTGTCATAAGACCACCACATTTTTAAATAAAAATATGTTTTATGTATATTAACCACAATTAATGTGTCTTTGTCACTTTGAACAAAAAATGTATTAGTCCAAGGCCAGTTGGAGCCTAAAATATAGGCAAAAATTGATTTCGGCAGCCATTTTCATTTATGCAGTCACATTGACAAAATGGACAGTTTTGGCGGGAAATTTGAAATTTGAGCATTTTCAGAATGTCTTTTGGGCCCTGTCTTGGCTATTTTGTTTGGAGATGTTTGGGTCAAGAGATGTGGATAACTTGACCATAGAGCATGCATCTGGCATAGGAATGAATACCAAGCATGTTGTAATTATGACGTGTTTTCCTTTTATATCTTGTTTGGATCCATTGGGGGCGGCTGCACACATTGTGTTATGGCCACTGTGCCTAAACCATTGCACTTGTATACATGATATTTGGCCGATTAATGGGTCTTACAGAATATATGTGCATTTTGTTGTTCATATTTAAGCAATTGCTAGAGTTTTTATAAAATATTGAAAATTTAAAAAAACAAATTTTGTTTCAAATCAAAGCAAAACTCTGAAACAGTTTTACCTATGGGCATGAAATTCTACCATCATATCCATTAAATACCCTAAATGTTCCTTTTGGGGTCTAAATTTATGCTCTTACAAAAATTAATAACGGTAAATTCAGCAAAATTGTGAAAAATGTTTTATTTTTTCGATGCTCCATGATTCTGTGAATTAAATGATTAAATGCATTTGGAGGGCCAATCTTGTGAAATTTTCATAAAAACGAAAAAACTGGGGAAAAATTTGGATTTCTTATATTTTTCTCAAATTTTGGTATCTCAAAAATTAATGGTAAACAATAAATTGGTAAACTTCAACAAATATTTACTTAATCATGTAGGTTTAATCCTGACCTTTGGAAATTCATATAGTCAATAATTCCAAGCAACAAAGGTCCATTTTTTTAAAGCTCTCTATGTGTAAAAAAATAGACCTTTGTTGCTTGGAATTAGGGCTATTCCATTTAAAAACCTGGGGGTGGGGTGGTCAGGTTACATTTTTGACCCCCCCATTTATCTAAAGTGAATTATTTTCGACCTCCCCCCCCTTGCATTAAATGCAAATTTTTTACGCACCCCACATGCATCAAATAAAAATTTTATTATTACAAAGCGTAAACCTTCATGGAGTGATAATGCCCCCCGTACATCTAAAGCGATTTCTTTTGCATCCCACCATACATCTGAAGCGAATTTCCGCCGATCCCTGCATCCATCTTACGAAAAATAAATCAACCTGACCGCCCCCCTCCCAGGTTTTTTAATGGAATAGCCCTTATCGACTATATTTACTTAATCATTTTAGCAAGTTTTTTTGTAGCTGTATGTCTATAGTTTAGTGTAAAATTTTGTGTTGGAGCTCCCGTTTTGTTAGAGCCCATTGGATTTTGATGGTTGTCAGTCACTGTTGTATCCAGTGTTTCATATTGAGATAACTCCAAGATACTGGCCAGCCTTGGGTAGTCCTCCTGGGCCAAAGCAGTCAGTTCTGGCTAATACTGAGACAACTAATTCTATTAGTGGATTAGACTATGCCTAAGATTCTCAGTCTTATCATCTAATTTTCATATGATAATCACCAAAATGAATGTGCAGCTCCTTCCAGTAAAGGGATGTTGAGCCACCTGGCAGATCACACCCGTTTCCATGCATCATTTTAAAGCTCTTTCAAAGTTCATTAATGAAAATGAATTATTTTTTCCATATCACCTATGCCACATTTTCCGGCTTGAAATGGATTATTTTTAAAATCCTGAAATTTAGCACACAATATATACAACACCTGGTTCTGGCCACCCCGGGAAAGTCTTTTTCAGGGATATGAAGTAAGACACTACACCATCTCCATTTTGAACCCCTGGGTTCTTGTTCAAAATTGCTGCCATATGAAGCCTAAGGAATAACACCAGACAATGAAAAATGGCATTTTGATGAAAGGACACTACTAGGATCCCAAAACCAATAATTTCAATAGATTTTCATTTTGGTGTGTCTACTGCAAACCGTAAGTTAATTTTTGACTCCGAACCCCATTGGATCACCCAGAGAATCTACCCTAGACGAATCCGTCAGAAACTCAATATTATCATAGATTTACGTCACGAGCGTCATGGCCAATCAGCGCCTAGGATTCCTGTCCACTTCAAAACTTTACCGGCAGTTTTTGAAGGAACTATTGACTTCTCAGAGACATATGACCTATCATTTTAAAGCTCTCAGAGAGATCTATCTACTGGCCTAAGAATCGCATCTCTAACCTTTACGGTAATGTGCCAAACGGCGAAATCGCCCTCATTTGCATAAAATGTGTGAAGGCCTGTCCATTGGCCAGCTTTGGGGGTGTGTCTGACTTATTCACTGAAGGCTTTGCTGAAGTGCATTGGATTTACAGTATAAACTTCAATGCCATTGAGCAACCTCTAAAAATCAATTGATTTTCATGAAATTTGGCACAGATGATCCTAAGATCAAAAGGAAAAAGTTCAGGGGGTAAGACCTTGACATTTCTCTGTTTTTATTTTTCCAATGCATTTCATTGGCACCCTAATGCGCACCTTGTACACATGACGATGTGGGTTCAAACGCTGCTCCAGCCATGTCCAGAGGTTATCACTATAATGCTTTGTATGATTACCGTTCAGTATGGTGAGTGCCGGCGAGCAGATTTATCTGGAATTGGCGCCATATAAAATCATGCTATATTATCATGATTATTATAATTATAATAAAATCTATCAATTTATTATCTATAACTGCAAGTTGAATTTAACATTGAATCAGGAGACTTACTAGCTTTAAGATAAGAGATATACTGTATTATCTCAGGCAGAGTAGTACGGTACTGTTGATTTGTGTTGGTCACTAGCTATTCCACTTGTGAGTGATACATTAAAAAAAATAGAATGTACGTATAGATATGCCATAATTATAATTTCATATTGGGGAGGGTCAGCTCAATGGTAGCGTGCTGGGTTGCCAATAGCTGGGTCCACAGGGTCAAGGATTCAAATCCAGCTCTTGCCGGGTCACCCTGTCTTATGTTTGATGACAGTTTCGTCATTTTTGGCCGTGTCCTCCTCCTGCCCTAATTAACCTGCCAAATTGCACCAATACAGGACGTAAAACTACAATCATCCTGATTCATCCATCCATCTTGTAAACACAATGATCTTCTATGTTTTCAGGTCTTTGATAACGTGGCGGCAACCCTCTCGGCCAGGGTCAAGGAAGCTGCTGGAGGCGAAGAGGAGGTCGTCAGACTGATAGGAAAGTGGTGTGTTGTGGATGAAGAAGGCGGACTCATCCGACTCTCTGGGAAGTGGGGTTCCTTGGACGCAGCTAGACTTCTGTTGCTGGTATGTTGTCAAGGGTGATGTTGTCAAGGGTGACCAGGGTTAGCAGGTAAATGTCATGAGTACACACCGATGGGTTATTACCTGGATTTTACCCATGCATTTCTACATTCCTGCGAGGTTTGTCCTCAGATTTCTACTGGGCTGTAACAAAGCCCTGCCATGATCTCACTGATTTGCTGATTGCTATTGAACTGTCAAGTGTCAACCTGCCCTCTTGATTGCCCAATTGGATTGTTGTATCACTCAGAGCTTAGCAAAGCATGCACAATTAACCCTTTCAAAGCTTGATTACAATTATCACATCAATAGAATCCATACAATTAAGTATCTGTCCTTTTTGCTCAGAGGAAGCAAGATAGGCAAGAGGCATTCAAGCGCGACGGTCACCCGCATCCAGTGACGTAATTGGAGGCTTTTTAAGTCTATGCATATTGTTTGGGGGACAAAGGGGTGCCGCGATTAAGGGAGGTTCGCGATATAGAGAAGCGCGATATAAGGAGGCTGCACTGTAGTTCCAGTGGGACAGTTTGCTCAATAAAATCGTTGGGTCACAAATGTTGTCATGGCGCCACATGGGGACTACTGCCCCCACATCCGCGCTGATTGGCTGAAATACAGTCTGTCCCACTTGTGTGGATGGCAGCCGTCATCAATTTCTCATTTTAAATATAAAATATTTTTTGTTTCAGGAACATATGAGAAATTCCACTCAGCAGACCGTTGAAGCTGCATCTACCCTTTCTTGCAAATCCAAAACGAATAGTGCGATTACTAAGTCAACTGAAACAAATCAATCTGACCTGAAGTCGGAAATACAATCAGGAAATCTTCTTGGTACATCACGAAGAAAGAGGGGCCGGCCGAGAAAAACTCCCTTGGCGAAAAAAACCTCTGATTTATCAGCTACGTCATCTGTGGAATCTCCAGAAGGGGATGCGAGAAATAATCCTCAGAAAAGTCAGCTAGATTGTGATTCTACCGAAGATGTTGTAAGAGACAATTCGGAGGATAATCTACTAGATTCTGGGTTTGCTGAGGAACCAGTCGCCAAAAATAGTCGGGTGACTGACGACACAGAAAATGCCCCTCATGCTCAACTGCCTCAACATGCTGAAGGGGGCATTGACAATCCATCTTCAGTCCGTAGAGACGCCAGCGAACGGCCGCTGATATCTTATTCTGCGACAAAGAGACGAAACTTAAGCAAGACTCACGACTGCAAGACGTGCAACGGAGTGTTTGGCTCTCTCCGGAAGCTCCAGCGACATTTGAGATCACACAAAAGTCCGAGGTTAAAGAGAGAAACGTTGATTTCAGCTGAAATTTTGGAGGGAGACTCCGGAAATGTGATATTGCAAGACAACATTGTGCTCATTGATAATTTCACTTCCGTAAGTTGTCACCTTATTTCATAATATTATCATACTGTCAATTTGTACTGTTTTGAATTTGATTAGAAGACTTATTTTTTAGGCCTACACTGTGATGATTGTTCTTTAATCCAAGAATTATGTAAAATTTGCTCAGTGCTTTTCCTATGGCTCAAGTACCAATAGCCACAAAGGTAAATTTTCTATGAAATGCATGTATGTACATCTGTGGCTAATTTGCAGCCAAAATACACAATTTTCAGTAGCCAATTGAAAGACACATTAGCAAAAGCTGGTGTGGCTAATTGTAAATAGTAAATAAATTATTTATAAAGCACAAACTAAAGTTCTTTTAAACCCTCAGATGTGTTTTACAATGTAAAATTAGTTAAACATTCAAATCAATATCAAAATTAGGTAAACGAAAATGTCTTTGATTTAGCATGTTTAGATTTAAAAGAGTCAGTGGTTTCAACTTGCTTGACATGATTTGGCAATCCATTCTGGACCGTGTTATATAAAAAACAATTCTAGGAAAAGCTCTGACTTAGTTATCAACTTCCGTTCAATGGGCACGTCACCCAAAAAAAAAGTTAGGCCAAACATAATTGAATTTAAAAAGAAAGAAAATGACTTGCTGCTGTTTGTTTCAACATTGAGGAGTCCCATTCCTCCTAGTTATTCGTTATTGTTTTGATTTAGATATATATATTATTTTGGAATGTACTTTCTGAATGAGCAATTGCCTCTAAATACTGAATAGCCCAGACCGGTGCTGATGGAGCATGAAACACAAACTATATTTAACTAACTTCTGAATGAGCAAAACCGACCAGTCTGAGTGTACTTTTGATTCAATGGTACAAGGTAATGAAGGTATTTACTTACTATATTGATTCTTTGTGTGTATTTTCAGGCCGGCCAGAAGTGTTACGTTTGCAAAAGGTGTAACTTGAGGCTGACGACAAAATGTTTAGCAGTGAAGCACTGGAAGGAGAAGCATGAAGACGGTTTAGAAGATATCACCAGGGGGCGTCTTCAGTCTGATGGAAACACTAGAGGGCAGCAGGAGGATGGTTGTTGTAATTTGAATTCCGAAAAGGACTCGGAACCCTTAAATGATGAAACTTCGATTGAATCTCACGATAAGAAATGTGATAATCCTAGTCAACTGGCTCAAGATACGGAGTCAGAGCTTGAAAAAGCAGAAGAATCTCACGGTCAAAATGGAAGTACTTGTAGCGACAATTCCCCCGCAGAGACAAACTCAAATTCAGGAAATGACAATTCTAGAGAAAAGGAATCGAACGGAGCAAAGGAAGAGAGTAATGAAGACAATTCTGAAGGTGGCACGGACACTCAACAAAATTCAGAACTGGATTTGAAAGAAATCGGCCGAAAAGTATGCGCACCAACAAGGTAAAGTTAATATAAGGTGTATATGCATGTGATGTTTTTGATTTGTGAATATGTGTTTATGGATATTATTTTCTTGAGATCTATGCATTGCAGAATTAATAATCAGGACTCAATGACTCATATTGTATTGCTTGCTTGTGTTGTGCTGGTATACCCCGGATCAGCCGGGGCAGTTGTTTAACCTCCATGTTTGTGGAGGGAGATGCACCTTCATATTTGGCATGTATAACCCAAACCATCTATCTCAGTATATTCCAATTTCATTGCAGATCCCTGATGCTTAAAGAGCCGGAAAAAGCGACAGAAAAATGCAAACACTGCGGCTTCAGATCGTCCGCCACAGGGATCAAGTCTCACATCAGCAGATACCACAATTCCGTCCTCTATTTCTGTGACGTGTGCGATAAGGTGAATATACAATGAAAAATGAATAAAATAAAACATAAAAAACATTTTCTCAGGGCTTGGAGTCAGGGAGCACGGATTCCTGGCCTTGTAGTCAGGTAGCAAGAGAACCGAATCCACATCCCTTTATTTCTTGAAAATAAAAGACAAACTCTAACGCCTGTCTCTACTTATCAGCTTTATTTGACAGAGATATCATGTAGATAGCTGAAAAGAATGCTAAGTCTACAAGTTTTCTATGTTATTTTGTCCGCGAATTCTTTAAAAGCAAGTAATTGTCCATGTAGTTCTGAACTTAATTCAAATGCGGTGTTGAATGATTTCATAATATTGTATGAAAAACCAATACTACATAGAATGGATATCGTCCTGATACTGCATGGATTTTAAAACTAAAAACAAATTGTATGGCTATAAATTTATCTTTGAACGGCCCCAAAAATTATAGTTGGACGGCTGTTTCAGTCATCCTTCACCTCATTGCCGTGTCCTCCTGTCCTAATTGGCCTATCAAGTGCATAAATACAGGACATAAAGCCCCAATCATTCATCCATCCATCCAGCTCTAACCACAGACCCACACCTAATAGTCTTGTCTCACTAGTCATTAAGATATTCAAAGGTGCTATGCTCTGACAGGGCCGCTAGCTTCGTCTGGACAGAAAATAGGTCACTTTTGAACCAACCAATCAGAGAAGTTCTTACAAATTTAAACTTTGTGAGAACTTCTCTGATTGGCTGTTCCACAAGTGACCTCTTTCTGAAAATAGGTCACTTTTGAACTCAACCAATCAGAGAAGCTCTTACAAATTCAAACTTTGAAAGAACTTCTCTGATTGGCTGATTTCACAAGTGACCTCTTTCTGAAAATAGGTCACTTTTGAACTCAACCAATCAGAGAAGTTCTTGCAAATTTAAACTTTGTGAGAACTTCTCTGATTGGCTGATTCCACAAGTGACCTCTTTTCTGTCCAGATGAAGTTAGCAGGCCCAGTAAGAGCTTGGTACCTTTGAATACACTAATGACAAATGAAGAAAAGACTCTAATTAAGTTATTATGTATATACAGGGTTCCCACTCAACCTGGAAAACCTTGAAAACCTGGAATTTTGGGTTGTGCTTTTCCAGGTCTGGAAAAACCTGGAAAACGTGATATTTCCACCAAAAACCTGGAAAAAGTCTGGAATTTGGGGTTCTCTTGCCAAAATTGAAGTGGTTCAACAAATTTGGGACTTCGAAGACTGTCCGCAACCCAAAATCACTTTGAAAAAATCACAGGTTTAGACCTTGAAAATTGGTTTTTGCAGCCTTGAAAAGCCTGTACTGGATAAAAACCTTGAATTTGAACTTAGAAAAAGAGTGGGAACCATGTATATACAGCTATTTGATTTTCAATTTTCATAAATTTGAAATTTGTTGCACTGGTTTAGGTTTGTTGCAAGAAGTCCATATAAATATTTGTGGATCTCAAATTAAACTGCTGTATAAATGTGTGCGTCGCGATGGTACACACCACTGAGAACAATGGTTTGAGATTGGTTTGTCGGTCTCCCTGTCGAAAATCGTTAAAAAATTCTCTGCAGTGTAGGAGTGCATTTTTAGGTCAATAAAATTCTGTACATGTGTCACTAAATTCACAAATCTTATTTGCTTGCAGTCGTTTGGAATCGCAGGGGAACTGAACGCCCACAGGAAACGTCACTTTGACACGGAGGGGAACAAGAAGCCTCTGAATTGGAGGATTGGCTACCAGTACAAGAAGCCGGGCGTTCCTGGCAACTTTAGCTGTAAGGAGTGCCAGAAATCCTTCCACAGAAACGTCGACTTGAAGCATCACATGGCCGTGCATCAGAATGGTAAGGTATTCTGAAAAAGGGCGTTTTGTATAATACTATCTTACTAGCACCTGCAAGTGCATGGGATCTTCGTGGTTTTGTTCCTCTTAGCCACTCTAGAATTTGCTAATCATACGACAGTAGACAGACAATGAAGTTTATTTACATAATGAATGATACAAAATTACACATATCTATTTTCAAAATGTTATTTAAAATATTCTTAATCGCTATGAGGGAGACCCATCTAAGGCAAAAATTGACCGCGATCGATTGGCCACCCATATCAATATACATCAGGACAGTAAGATATCATATTAAGCAGTGCTTTCCTGGTCATGACTCATTAGCTGCACATTAGAATGGTAAGGGGTATCATTAAACAATGCTTTTCCTTGACCATGGTACATTGCATTAAACGTATCGGCCCTAGTATTGAACCATGTATAGGTCCTGAGGGTCACAACTAGATGAAGGTCCGATACGTGATCTTGAGTGCTGATACGTGACTCTTGGGATAAGATAGATGGCAGATACGTGAAATGCATGTGATAACTTATTTGTATCATCTAACCGTATGCACGACATTTTTGGCTGCCATCTTGGATTTTGGCAGCCATGTCGGATTTCATGATGCCTACTACCCTAATATTTTTTCCTGTGATCTTGGCCACAATCATGCCAAATTTCTGAACTGAATCACCTTTTGCAGTATTAGGCCCCTTTCTGACAGTTATGTCCTCTACTATTTATGCTTAATCTAATCCTATACCTTTACGTTTTTCCTTACATTATAGGCGCAACTTACCAGTGCGGCATGTGCACGTTCAAAAGCACGAACCTAGCCAAGGTCAAAGGTCACATCGATAGATCTCATTCGAAGAATATTAACGAGACGTGTGGGCCGTTCAACTGTGAGGAATGCAAACGGGTATTCACTTCCGAGGTCAGGCTACAACAGCATAAGGAGGTGAGACAAAGTGGGGGTTGTGATTATGAAATTTCAGGAAGAGCAAAAAAAAGTCTTATCTATTTATCTATCTATTTATCTATCTATTTATCTTTTTTCTATCTTTTTATCTATCTTTTTGTCTATCTTTTTATCTTTCCATTTATCTTCTATTTATCTTTCTATTTATCTTTCTATTTATTTATTTCTATAGTTGGTTTGATGCCATTTTGATCCAAGAGACTTGGCTCAACGACAGTCACGATCTGTCTCGCTTTCAAATTGAAAATTATTATTTTATTTCCAAACCTATCGTATCTCCTCACATGGAGGCCTGGCAATTTATATTCACAAAGAAATCAAATATGAAGTACTCAATATCTCAGATAGCCAATCGAATATATGGGAAGGCCAATTTCTTAAATTAATTCTGAATAATAAATACCTTACCTTGGGCAATATATATCGACCACCAAAGGACTTAAATGAAAACTACTCTATTTTCATTGAAGAATTTAGTGCTTGTCTGAAGGGTTTGCAGGATGATTGGTGGGGACTTTAACATTGACCTGTTGAAGATTAAGGATAAGCCTGTAATTAGTGAATTTTTCGATTCAATAATAAGTAGTGGTTTCATTCCTAAGATCACTCTCCCCACAAGACTCTCGAAAATGCGTGGCTCCCTTATTGATAACTTCTTAAGCAAGATATCCCATGACTTTAGTAAAAGTTCAGCGGGAATAATGACTTCAAAAATTTCAGATCACCAACCCTATTTTATCTGCTTAGATTACCTTAAGATCAAGACCAAATACTTACCAAAATATGTCAAGGTTACATACTGCAATGATACAACTATATCAAATCTCAATTCCTTTTTACAAAATTCTAATATTCTCAATAAACTAGATTGTGACATTGATGTAAACGCTAATTATACTATTCTTGCAGAGATAATTGAAAATGGCCTCAACAAGCATATCCCAACAAAAGTTGTCAAATTCAATAAGCACAGACATAAGAAAACCAAGTGGATAACTAGAGGTTTAATTAAGTCCATATCTTTTAGAGACAAACTGTACAGGAAACTCAAGTCTACCCCAACAGACTCTCTTATGTATGATCAGCTAAAAGAAAACTTGCAGTCTTATAATAAAATGCTCAGAAGACTTATCCAATCAGCCAAATCAGACTATTATAGAAATAAGTTCTCCAAATTCAAGTCAGACATTAAAAATACTTGGTCTACCATAAAAGAAATCATGAATAAATGTGAAGATAAACGTGCCATTCCAGATTATTTCATCATCCACAATAACAAAATATCTGACAAACAGGAAATAGTGAATAACTTCAATAACTATTTTGCTAATATAGGCCCTGAACTTACAGCAAATATACCACCCTTACCGAATCAACACTTTTCAGACTATATTCAAAATCCTTTCCCTGATGTTCTCACTTTTCGCCCTATAACTGAAGCTGATGTGGAAAAAGCAATAAACTCTCTCAAAAGTAAGTCTAGCACTGGTCATGATAGAGTGTCCAGTATTCTTCTCAAACAAATTAAATTATCACTTATTCCTCCCCTTCGATTTATTATAAATCAGTCATTAATGAGTGGTATTTTCCCTGACTTGCTAAAGGTAGCTAAAATATTTCCAGTGTACAAGAAAGAAGATGTTCATTCCATAACAAATTACCGTCCGATTTCTATACTGCCCACCATTTCCAAAATCTTTGAAAAGATCATGTTTAGCCAGTTGCACAAATTCTTTAAAGATAATGAGCTATATAATAACAACCAATACGGATTTAGAGAATCACATTCAACCGAACATGCAGCCATTGAATTAGTAGATAGAGTAATCAATAAATTAGATAATAATGAATTACCTTTAGCTATCTTCATGGACCTAAGTAAAGCTTTCGATACTATTAATCATGACATTCTTCTCCAAAAACTGAGCTATTATGGTATTAGAAATGAAGCCCTATCACTGCTGAAAAGTTATCTTTCCAATCGTAAACAATATGTTGAATTAGATGGTACTAAATCCGATTTTGCAAACATTAAAACAGGCGTCCCACAGGGTTCCATTCTGGGGCCATTATTATTCATTATCTACATTAACGATATATCTTTAGCTAGTGATCTTTTTAAGACAATTACTTATGCTGATGACACCACCCTCTTTGTTTCCTTCTCAATGGCTAATGCTTCTTCTAATCCCTCTACAGAAACAATAAATTCCGAACTGAAGAAATATATAGACTGGCTTCAACTAAATGCTCTTTCTCTTAATGAACAAAAGACCAAATGCATGCTCTTCACGACCCTAAATAAAGCAACTAATCCTCCACTCTTAACAATAAATAGTAAACCAATTCAATATGTTTCCAAATTTGATTTCTTAGGCATTACAATAGACAAAAACTTGAAATGGTCAGGGCACACAGAGAAAATATCTTCCAAAATATCAAAAGTTACTGGAGTTCTCTGTCACTTACGAAAAATCCTCCCTCTTGAAATTCTGAAAATGATTTACAACTCCTTGATCAATCCTCATCTTCAATATGGTATTTTATGCTGGGGCACCAAAGCCAAGAGAATCACTAAGTTACAAAAGAAAGCAATTCGAATAATTACAAACTCAAAATTTAATGCGCATACCCAACCTTTATTTAAAAAACAGAACATCCTGACAATAGGTGACCTATACAAATCAAAGCTACTCAGGTTTTACTTCAGATTAGCCCATGAAAAACTCCCACAATATTTCTCATCTTTCCAAATAATCAGACAGCGTGACACTCATCATAGACTCACCCGAAATAACGCTTTTTTAACTTTGAGAGTAAATCACAACTTTGCCGAACACTGCATAAGATACCAACTACCAAGACTGCTAAATGAAACTCCCAACAATATATTAGAAAAAATATATACTCATAGTGAACTTGGTTTCAAACTATATGTGAAAAAATTCCTAATCAATAACTATCAAGAAATCTGCCACCTAACTCATTGCTATGTCTGTAATCGGCGATAGTTTTTGAAAAACAATTTTTTTAATTTTTTTATTATTTCTATTTATTTTATTTTATTTTATTTTATTTTTTCAACATAAGCTTATATATTTCGATACTTGGCTTTATATTTGTCTGCATTCACCAAGTCCCCTTCATTCAATCACATATCCCCAACCCCCCCCCCCCCCTCATCTCATTTACTCATTTTGCTCATTGCACTCAGTTGAAAAGATGAGATTTTCTTTTTTTCCCCACTGATCTGTTTGTGTTCAAACCCTAAACGTGCCTTATATGAACTGTACATGTGATTTATTTTCTTATGCTATGGAATGTAGGGTGGGTCCTCATGTTAGCGCCTTTGTTTAGGCTTAATGAGGCCCTCCTGGCCTGTAACTTTATTTATCATTACAATCTGTTACTCTATCTTCGCTCATGGCCCACAGACTTATTGTCACTCATCTAAGAGAGTGACAACGCTTACTTGTGCATTTATCTTCTCAAACAAGCGTTTCGCTTGTCCACAGCCGAGATTTTAAATTTGGCGCCATTGCCAGACCACCTAATACCCATAATCCCTTGCGCTCCCGACTTCCTCTAATCCTCTTTCTTCTCGGCTGTCCTACACATCGGACGTGTGCTAGACAGCCGCTTGTTTACGGTCGATTGGGGCATTGACAATGGGTTATTTACGTTGTATTTCGTTTTCTAGGTTGTCTTTTACGGTTTACAGGGCTAAACTGTACTCAGGTAAGTTTATTTTACCCTATTTGTCGCCTCAAACTTCGTCGTTCACTGCAGTCTGTCCGTCATGGCGGACGCTGTGGTGGGCTTCTTCGGCGATTTTTCGGGTTTTCAAGTGATTCTAGGCCTGGTTCGTGCCCTAATCCTTGTCTCCCATATTGTTTTGGTGCCTAAACAGCCTGTTTTCTTCAGGTCAGACTGTTTTCTGTTCGTATTTCGGCGTTTTTCACCTGGCCGTGCGCCCCTCAATATGGCGTCCCGGTCAGGTGAGCCGGCGCTGTGGCGAACTTTTTCGCTCTATTACGTTCCCTCTGGCCTCTCCGGAGGGTTTATTTGCAGTTTACCTTCTTCTGCTGCTTAAAATGAATGTTTTGCTTCGTTTTTGAGCATTTACCTCCAGTTTCAACGCTGCAAACGATCGTTGGCTTCCACGTGGGTCCCACTGGTCGGGCACCGGGGGCAACTCGATGACGCGCACCTAGTCGAGCGGCCGCTTCCTGGCTGCTTCTTTGATGTCTACGGCGTCCCGCTGGCTCTACACGCTGGGACCCGGGCTGCACCTCGATGACGCTGGCTCGGTCGATGGGCTTGTGCGTCCCACTGGTCGCGACGGACGGGCTCCGGGCTGCACCTCGATGACTTCTGAGTTCCCTAGTGGCTGTGGGTGCCTCACTGGGTTAGCCTACTTGGCTCTGCTGCTGTATTTCCACTGGCGGCCTCCTGGACATTGGACTCCTCCGGGGGTGCTCTTCTGGGTCTCGGGCTCTGCCCATGACTCTATGCTTTCCCCTGTGGGTGAGGCCTTCTGGTGCTGCCTCATGGACGTTGGACTCCTCCTGGGGTGATGTTCTGGGTCTTGGGCTCTGCCCCTGACTCTGTTCTTTCCACGGTGGGTGTGGCCTCCTGGTGCTGCCGCCTGGACATTTAACTCCTCCTGGGATTAATTGGTCTGGGTCTCGGGCTCTGCCCCTGACTCTTCTGTGTTTTCCCGGATGCTGGCTTATCCCTGCTGGTTCCGACTGGTTGGGTCCGCATCTCCGGATGATAGCCGGCCTGCTAGGGTACCTCCATACCCCTACCTGGTTCTGGTCCCTGAGCCGCCTTTCAGGCTCCTGGCGTTCCTCTCCTGCGGCTGGCCTGCCTCTCCTGCGGCTGGCCTGCCTCTCCTGCTGTTGCCCCGCCTCGTCTGCTGCGCCCGCTGCTGGCCGGACTCTCTGGGTGCTGGCCTGTCTGCTAGGGTCCCCATACCCCTGGCTGGCCTGTGCTCCTGCCGCCTGCTACTGGCCTGTCTCTCCTGCTGCTGGCTTGCCTCTCCTGCTGCTGGCCTGCCTCTTCTGCTGAGGGCCTGCCTCTCCTGCTGCGAGTCGGTCTGCTAGGGTAACGCCATACCCTTCGCTGGCCCTGGCTCCTGGGCTGCCCCCTGCGGCTGGCCTGTCTCTTCGGCTGCTGGCATGCCTGCTAGGGTACCCCAATACCCCTAGCCGGGCTGGCCTTCCTTTCCGGCGGCTGGCCTTCCTTTCCGGCGGCTGGCCTACTTCGCCTACTGCCGATTGGCTACTCCTGCTTGGTCCTCCATGGCCAGTCTCTCTTGCGGATGGCTGACCTCTCCGGCGGCTGGTCTTCCTGCTCGGGTACCCCATACCTCTCGGCGGGCTTGGTTCCTTGGCTTCTTCTGGAGGGCGCCGCTTTGCTTCCTCTTGCGGCTGGTTTGGTTGCTTTAGACCTCCCTGGTGCCTTGGCTTGGGTCTCTGGGTGTGCCCCGGACTCTGCCTGGCGGCTCGGACTGGTCCCTGCTGGTTTCTCCTGCTTGGAGCCCGCTCGTCTGCCGTGGCTCATCCTGCTTCGCCGACAGGCCTTCCACTGGTGCCGGCTGCTGGTGGGGTCCCCAGTCTCCGGCTGTGCCTCTGACTCTGCCCTGCCTCCCGGGCTTGTGCTGACCGGTTTCGGCTGGTCAGCACGGCCTCCTCTGTGGTTGGACTGGCAGCTCGGGTACCCCATTCTCCCTGGCTGTGTTGGCCTGTCCCTGGCTGCTTGGGCTTGGGCACATCTGCCTGTTTCTTCCGTGGGTGTCCTGCTCCCGGATGGGTCGTCCTTTCCGATTGATCATCCTCTGTCCGGGTACCCTCTGCTGGCCGTCACGGGGGGTTGGCTTCCCTGCTTTGGCCTGGGGATCCTGGCCTTGGGTCAATCTCTTCGGCTCGCCATGCCCCGGGCCTGGTGACTCCTGGGATCGTCTCCGGTCTTTGGCTGGGCTCCTGCCGGGCCAGCTGACCCCATGCCCTTTGGGCGCTGCCTACCGTCTGCGGTTTTGGCACGCCTTGGGGGTGGCCTTTCCGATGTCCTCCCCTTACCTCAACTCGGTGGTTTGGTTCTGCATGGGGCTGCCTCGGTTCGGCTGCGACTCTCTGCCCAGCTTTGCCCCTTGGGGCCTCGATCTTCTTTTCCGTAGTGGACTGGGAGTCCCCTCCACTCCTGGGACATGGTCCCTCCATGGCCATGGCCCTCCCTGGTGGGGCCTTCGTCTGCCTTCCTGCCGGCGGGGGTCTGTTGCCCTTCCCGGCGGGTCCGGCTCGTCCTGGGCGTAGCTGTAGCGCCCTTTGACTTCTTCTTGGGCTGCTGCCATCCTGCTGCTCCGTGTGTCCAGGCTGGGGCCCACCCTTGGCCCCGCCTCGTCTGGCTCTCCTCTGGGGCTTTGGCCTTCTTCCCTGGCGCTGGCCCTCTTTTCGGCATCCCTGCAGTAGCCTGGGGTCCGCCGTTGCCGTCTCTGGACTTGGTGTCCCCGCCTTGTGCTGGCCCTGGTCTCCTACGACTCGGGGGCCCCTCCGGGGGTGGCTTTCTCGGGGTCCAACCCTCCTGGGCTTGGGTGTGCCATTGGTTTTATCCCTATCTGGGGCGCTGGGCTATGGCCCTCCCCCCTGATGGGACCTCCTGGAATTCCCCGGCGCAGTGGCTCGCTGCCTCTGGCTGGGTCCTCCCTCGGGTACGTTCGGGCTCTTGTCCTCCGTGCCTGTGGGTCTCTCGTCATCTGGCTGATTTGGAGTGCTCTGGCGGCACATTATTGCATGGGGTGGCAGCTGCTTTGGGCATCTCCATCCTGTCATCCGGGTTTCCTGCCTCGGGACCGTCCGCGGTCTCCTTTCCCAGTTTCGCTGTCTTTCGCCGCTCCCACCTGGCTGTCCCCTGGGTGGGGTTCCTTCCTGGCATCTGCATGCGAGGCATGGGCCTTTCCCCTTGGGCTTGGGCAGCGTCTCTCGCACCTCTGGGCTCCTCAGACGATCTGCATCTCTGTGGCCTGGGCGGTTTTTCCTGGGCCGGTGGTGCCCCTAGCACTGGGTGTCTTCCCCGGGGGCTGATGTCGCCTGGCATTGCTGTTGGTGAGGACCAGCTGTGGACCGTCCCCCCTGGCGGTCGCCTCCCTTGTCTCTTGGGCGCCCCCGTGGCCTGAGTTCGTACAGTTCTCTTCATCCTGGCCACGGTCGCCGGTTGCCGGCGGTTGGAATCCCTGGTGCTCCTTCGGCTCTCTCTGTGACCCCCTTGGCCTTGTCCCCGACCTGCTGGTTCGGGGCCTCGGGTTGCTTCCGGTGGTCCTCCAACCCTGGCCTCCCCTAGCCCGGGTTGTCGTGGCTTTGGGGCTTCCTTGGTTTACCTGGCTCGGGGGTGCGGTGGCTCGGCCTGCCTGCCTCTCAGCCTGCTTGGTCTACGTCTTCCCCCCATGCTGATGGGGTGGCCTCCATTGGTTGCTGGCGGCCTCTCTGGCCTGCCCATGCGGCCGGCTCCCGTCGCCTTGGGTGTTTCCTCCTCCACAGCGGCTCCTGGGCTTCTCACCGCATACCTTGGGTCCTTGGCCAGTCCACCCAGTTGGTTTGGCCCTTGGCTACTGCTGCTTCCTCTGGCTTCCCGTGCTGGCTTCGGATTGCCAGTGTGGGCTTCTAGGGTTGCCTGTCGCCCTTTGGGGCTGTCGTCTCTGGCTCTACTCCTCTCCTGGTGGGGTTCGGTGTTCCTGCTCTGTCGGGTCCCCAGCCTCTCCTGCTGCCAGTGGGTCCGTGTCTGCATGCCTCGGGGGCCTCCCCGTCTTGGCTTTCTGGGCGTCCCCCCTGGGTCTCGGGAGTTCGTCAGGGTCTGCCGCCCGGCAGATCCTCTGTCTTCCGCTCTTCAGCTGGTCCCCCGTGAGCATTTCCGGCCGTGGCCCTGAGCGGCCCTTTCCGCGCTCCCAGCGCTGCCTGTTGCCGTGCTGCCTGCTGTAGGCCTACCATAGGCCTCCCACTTTGGGACTAGGGATCGTTCCTTGTGCTCCTGGGTGTCCTCGGTCACATGGCTTCATCCCCTTCGCTGCTACGCTGTGGACTTTGGAGTTGGCTCTTTTCCTTCGGCTCCAGGGTGGTTACTCTGTCACTTGGTCTGGCAGGCCTGTTTCCACTCTGGCCGTCCCGTCCAGCCGTTCGGGCCTCCCTGGCGGCTTCGGGCTTTCATCCGGGCATGCTTGTCCCGCTGCGGGCTTCCTTGCCCTGCTGACTTGGGCCTGGTCTCCTTCTTCTGCAGTTCACCATGTGGCTTTGTGTGGATGGGCTCGCCTTCCGGCAGTGGGGGGATCCTTGGACGCCGGACGGATCCCCTCCTTCCTGTCCTGCTTTCGGACTACCTCAATCTGCTCCGACTGCCGCGGCCATCTCCGCTCTTCGCCTTGTGGAGCGAGCTGCCCTGCTTTGGGTGCCAACGGTTCAGCCGTTTCTCCTGGTGCCTCGTGGGGCTTGGTCGCCTGACCATTGGGCATCCGTCTGTGCTCCGGCTCAGTGGGTTTGTCCCTCTCCGTCCCTCCCGGAGTCCTCTGTCGTGTGTCCACGAGATCCTGCTTGCTGTCCTTCCCTCCAGCGGGGACATGGCGCTTGCCTCCTGCGACGGCTGTCCGGTGAGGTCTGCTGCCCGTCGCTCTTCAGCTAGGGGTCCAGTCCCTGCATAGGTGCTGGCCCTGCTCTCCGGCCTCCTGCTCAGGCTTGGTTATGCCCTGAGCTTGGGGGGCAAACAAAGAGGGGGGGGGCGTGTCCCTCCGGGGGCCCCCCGGAGATGCCTGCAGTCTGCCTCCGGGTCCCGAGCCTCCTGCTCGGTCACGGCGAGACGGGTCCTTGCCTCTTCACGGGGCAATATCTTGCCCTCTTCTGGGTGCCCTCCCTTACACCGGCCTGGTTGGGCTTGGTGTCTGGAGGCACCTCAGTGGCTCTCTTCATGGCATTCCTTTGGCCGGCCTGCTGAGTTCTGGCTCCCTGCCTACTGACTCAGTGTGCTGTTGGCCTCATCCTGTTTCCAGTCCCGGTTCGTGGCACTGAAATAGGCCTACCTGCTGTCACCACCTCCTTCTCAGGTCTTGTAGTGCCCTGGGCTTGGAGGCTTCTGGTTGACAGTCACACTGCTTTCTGCACTCATGCCAGACCACCCCATGGGGGCTCCCTTGGCAGCTGCAACTAGTTTTGCTCTGTACTTGGGGTCAATGCCCTTCTCTTGGCGCAAGCGGGTCCATCCCCTCCGCCACTTTGTGAATCTGCACAAGTAAGCGTTGTCACTCTCTTAGATGAGTGACAATAAGTCTGTGGGCCATGAGCGAAGATAGAGTTTGGGTCCTCCCTATCGGGATAGGACCTATCTCTATGAGCTCATGGCCCACAGACTTATTACTTGAGCTTCCCACCCGCCTCCCCTCGGTGGACTGTCCTTGCGGTATGCCTCGAAGTAAGAGGATTAGAGGAAGTCGGGAGCGCAAGGGATTATGGGTATTAGGTGGTCTGGCAATGGCGCCAAATTTAAAATCTCGGCTGTGGACAAGCGAAACGCTTGTTTGAGAAGATAAATGCACAAGTAAGCGTTGTCACTCTCTTAGATGAGTGACAATAAGTCTGTGGGCCATGAGCTCATAGAGATAGGTCCTATCCCGATAGGGGAGGACCCAAATCTGTTATACTTACATATATATATATATATTTGATACATGTATGCTTATTTCTTAATCTGTATAGTTATGTGGTCGAATAAAAGAAATATCTATCTATCTATCTATCTTTCTATTTATCAATCTATTTATCTATCTATTTATCTGTCTATTTATCAATCTATTTATCAATCTATTTATCAATCTATTTATCTGTCTATTTATCTGTCTATTTATCTAATAAGTGTCTTTTTATCTATTTATCTATTCATCTATCTATTTATCTGTCTATTTATCTGTCATTTAATCCATTTCTCTATATATATCGATCCATCTATTTTTCTGTAGATCTATTTATTCATCGTCACATTATTAAATCTCTTTAAGAATAAAAGTCAAAATATGTTAAAATGATAATTTTGAAAGGAGATGACATTCAACGGTCATTTTGAGGTTGCGAGATTTAAGTCACCGTTCATTAAGAGTATTGTGAAGATGAAAGTGTCCCAACCAAAAAGCCTCACATAAATAGCTATTCTGCAAGACTGATGGAGTTTTATCAGGTCTGGCAACTATATTATAACAAGACCAGATAAGCACAGTTACAATAGATTTTTGGAATATTTCAATTTGATATCATGCCATCACTTGCTGTTTAATGAGTAAACTCTTGGAATAGTGAAAATTTGTAGGGGAGGGATGGATAGCCAAAAAGCAGTATTTCTATTTAAAAAAACTCGCTCACTTTATGGGTGCAAAAATCAGGGCTTTGGAGTCAGGTGATAAGTTAACCGACTCCGACTCCCGACTCCTTTGGCTTTCTGAAAAGCGACTCCGACTCCGACTCCGACTCCTTTGGTCTCCTGAATTACGACTCCGACTCCGACTCATGACTCTGATTATCGGCATTATTGCACATAAATATTACATGGTAAACAGAGAAGAAAAAGTCATTTTACAAAGTTTTCATAGGATTTTGTGCATAAATACTTGCTTAAGAAGTTATATGTAAAATTTGGAATTTGTTCCACATTTTAGAAATTGTGTTTTTGTAAATTATATTAATTATTTTAAGGAGTCAGGAGTCACCACTTTAATTTACGACTCCGACTCCGACTCCGACTCCTCCTGAAAATCAAAGTTCGACTCCGACTCCGACTCCGACTCCACCCAAAAACCTCCGACTCCACGACTCCGACTCCCGACTCCGACTCCGACTCCAAAGCCCTGGCAAAAATACACAGCCCTCCCCCCAGTCATGCATCCACTTATTGTTCATTTTTCTTTTCAGAAAGCCCACGGCCGAGACTTCACTTGTGACCAGTGTGGAAAGCAGTTTGCGTGTTATCGATATTTGTTCACCCACAAGAAGAGGCACTCGGAAGTGAAGAGGTACTCCTGTGGGGTCTGCGGCCGGGGATTTCACGAGAACAACAAACTGCAGATCCACAAGTAAGCCAATCCGCCCATTGCAGGGTCAGTGTGCACTCACCTTGCTAAAATACTTTGTGAAATACTCAAGTGTAGTTATATTCTAATAATTTTACAGTTTTTTTTCCGGTGACATTGATACGTAATTAAAAATTTTTGCATTTTAATTTATTCTATTTTCTACAAATAAATTCTCATTAAACAAGTGAAACAACAAACAGAAAACATTAAAACATATATATTGACAATCTGTAAATGATCTCAAACTGAATGTTGTTTAATATGTCTAAATTGTCTATCATAGCGGATGAGGCATTTGCGTTTCCTCACCACTTCACAAAAAGCTGTTGACTGTTATCAGTGTGTCTAAGACAACTGATTTTAATGAGAATGTGCATGCCCCTGGTACTAGACATATTTTTTCTATGTTGTAAGTTTTGTTAGTGATTGATGTTTGAATCTTGTCAGAATTGTTTGTGTTACGACTCATGCGGCATAAAAATTTGTAGGTAGATAGATAAGTAGATAGATAGATATGGTAAGTGCAGCCCTCTAGGCCCAGTTCTGGGCACTCACAAGGGTTAAATCTAGCCTTGCCGAGTAAAGAAAACCTAAAACCTAAAATTCACATAAATCGGCATAATTCAGTCATTTTTTACTTTTTTTTTTCAGAGAATCTCATCTTCCTGAATCGGAGAAGGAACGCAGACACTTCTGTGAAGTTTGCCATAAGTCATTTTCCTCCAGCAACTACTTGAGAGTAAGTCCCTAAATTGTCAAAATTACTCCCTTTAACCAAAACACATGAATATCTATATTACACTTAGGGCTATTCCATTTAAAACTATGGGGGGGATGGTTGGGTTGATTTATTTTTCGTAAGATGGATGAGGGGGATCGGTGAAAATTCGGTTCAGATGTATGGAGGGATGCAAAGAAATCGATTTTATATAATAGATATACGGAGGGGACCAGAAAAATTCACTTTAGATGTACGGAGGAGATTTTAACCGGTATTATACAGGAGTAATCACAATGGAATTTAATGTAATGTAGGATGTGTTTGGTGGGTAAAAAAAATTGCATTTAGTGCAAAAGGAGTCTCGCAAAAAATCGAAGTTAATGCATGGGCGGGTTGAAAAAATTCACTTTAGATGCATGGATGGGGCGAAAAACCTGCAAGATATATTCCACTCTCTTTTAGGGACTTTCTTAAAATTTATACCACATGAAAACTTCCTAAAAATTGACGAATTCACGTACTACACAATTTTCTGAGAGCTTAGTTCTCTTGACATTTCCAAAGATTTAATGTACTGTTGAAAAATATTTTACAAAAGGGCCCTATGAAATTACTTTTAGCAGGGTTGCAAAAAAATCTGATTTAAATCAAAAAAATCAAAAAAATCTGATTTATTTGATTTAAATCAGATTTTTTTGATTTAAGTCAGATTTAAATCAAGCTGTCATATTTTTTCAAATATAACGGTTTTCAAGTAACTTGAAGTCATAATAAATGATGAACTGTCCTTAATTAGGTCTTCTGTAACGGGAAAATTTATTTCACTGCCCAAAAGTCATGTAATCAAGTCGAAATTCAAAGTTGTAGATCGCTCATATTATTTATTTTTTTCAGCTTCAACAAATGCCCTCAGAATATGAATTTTACGTCAATTCAAGTGTGGAATTTTGTCTGCTTTTTGGAGCTACTATTGCTAGGAATGACCAATGATATGGGAAAAGTTTTACTTGGCTTCCAAAAGAGATTTAACAGGGTTAATCCTATTCAAAGTCACAATTTTCCATAGAATATCATACTTAGGAGCAAAGGAATGATTGGAATTACTAATGATGACCACAGAATCAGTATTTTATAATTACTATTGTTTGTTATTGTTGTTTTCTTGATTATTGAGTGCTACTTTTGGTATGAGATTAAGAATTTGGTGCATGACCGAGGATAAATATTGAATTGCATCATAAACTGGATTAAAGTAAGCCGAAACACCCTGTCATCTGAATCATAGCTGTGATTCATCACCAATTCAACTGTGAAGGTGTCAACTGATCCATTATTGCATTTATACGCAAACTATTTGCAGTTTTCTAACATTTAGTGATTTTCAATAAAAATCATTGATTAAAATCACTGATTTAAATCATGATTTAAATCAAACGATTTAAATCATGCAACCCTGACTTTTAGTGGCTGAAGTTAGTTGAAGTCAAATAAAGTCAAGATTTAAACAACTTGGCTGACTTATCAGTTGAAGTTTTTGCCAAGCAAGTCAGGGCTTTTTAACTGTGACCGACTTCAGGGCTAAAACGATGTTATATTTCCAGTCCATTTAAGAACTTTGAAATACTTTAGCAAATTTAAGGGAACATTAAAGACGTACCTCTTTAGTTAATATTAGTTAATGTCAATTTGTGGTTTTAATAATTTAATTTTTGTTTGTATCTCAAAATTTTATCAATTTTTGTTAGATTTATGATAATTATAGATAGGCCTACTCTGTACAGTGTGTTGTTTTCTGTGTAACGCACTTGAAACCATCAAACCTCATCAATTCAAGGGCTCCCAGCGGCCCTATATTTCCTATAAATTCCTATGTTTTGCTCTCTATATTTCCCTATATTTTCAAGCTTTTTGCCAAAAATCCCTATAAATCCCTATATTTTCATGGCATTAAATTTGTATTTTCCATCTTTTTATGTGACATTAACCCTTACTGGACTGCTCAGTCCCAAAAAAACAATTCTGTGCTTGTGACGTCATCGGGGACAACAGCAGATTTTAGGGACATAAATGGCCCTACAGGCAGTAAGCTGGGGATGCACATAAATGTCTCTTCAGTCAAGTAAGGGTTAAAATGAGTGTAAACTTACTGTTTAGCTTTTGTCAGGGAGAGTACCCAGAATTCCAGGTCATTCCTTGGTCAACATGCCAATGTATCTTATCTCAACACTGGTCAAGTCCGATTCAGTATTCTTTCAAAATCCCTATTTCCGTTGCGGCCGCTGTGAGGCCTATCATTATCATTATATTAACTAGTAATTAGTGCCCGTGAGAAGACTTTAATAATGGAAAGTTTAACCTTGTAGGCCTTCGTATAAGATTATCGCCCGTTAGAGTGAAGCATAAGGCCAGAAATATAACCTGATACTCAGAGGAAGGGAGCAACTGGTTCAGGTGGTTCTAGTAGAGAGCTTGCAAGTGCTGTCCTCTTGTGTATTGTATGTGAATCAGCTTAAAACTAATTATCATTAATTAGGACATTTGGAGGAATGCAATGATGGCGCCCTGTGGGTACGAAGAAGACATGGGAAAAGTTAGAAGGCGAGGCATTGAGTGGAAACTGCGATAAATTAGTAAGAAGATTATTTTAAATTTTGACGATTTTTCTCCCGCAGGACCACATGAACATCCATAGTGGCGCCACCCCGTACCAGTGCGGAATTTGCGGACGCTTATTCCCGACTCAAGTTGCTTGCAGACGTCACGCCATGGGCCACAACAAGGAGCTGAAGCACAAATGTCCCGTGAAGGAGTGTGGAAAGATGTTCAACGCCCCCTTCAGGCAAGATCTTTAAAGCTGTTATGTCACCATATTAAAAAAGATGTTGTTTAAAGCTATTATGTCACCATATTTAAAAGAATAATTCTTGTAATAATTCTTATGACCTGCTCCGCCAAAATGAGTTCAAAGTCAGTCTCCTATCATAATTAGTTGTGAAAATGACCTTATTCTGCTGGAAATGGGCTTTAAATGATGGTTCATTTGTTTTGGTATCTCCATCCAATCCAAAGATATGGCACCTCAGACATCGATGTTGTTTAATGCTCCTTTCAGGCAGGATGTTTAAAGCTATTCTGTCACCATATTTAAAGGAATTGTGACATGCTCCACCAAAATGAGTTCAAAGGAGGCAATTATATATATTTCCCAGAAATTAGCAAAATGTGTCAAAATGCCGAGAAAAACTCCTCTTCTCTTTAAGCAGAAGATCAATTAAACTGACTTTTAAAATTATAGAAAACTCACAATTTTGTTGATTGGAAATGTGTACTTAAAATCTATCAATTTATAATCTAAGGTGAATTTTACATAGAATTGGCGAACTTACTAGCTTTAATGCTCGTTTCAGGCTGCGACACCACATGACGACACATACCAAAGTCAGCAAATACACTTGCCATCTTTGCAATAAAGCCTACACTCAGATGGCCACGTTACAATATGAAAATAACTTTTATATTATATCACTTCTCTTCACCCTTCAATCAAATGCCAATTGGTAGCAGATTATCAATTGATTGTGTTTTTTAGTGATGTTTCTAACTATAGTCATATTCAGGCCTATTATGCTATATATTCAGATTGCTTTTATTATCCAACAAAACAAACATATATCATCATACTATTAATTCACGGACCCCTTACGCTACTCCAGCCAAACTACTGATTGCTCAGTTATGAAAACTTGCAAGCAGCTTTTATGTATTCTCTACAATGTCCTTAGCCAGGTTTCATGTTCAAATTACAGTCAAACAAGTTTCCGTCATCTTTTCCCATAATCTAACCATAGGCCATTAGAAAACACCCTTTCTTTTCCTCCTTCCCTTTCATAGGCCTACATGATTTCACGGGTCTTATGCTTTTTTTTGAAAAAGTGATAACTAGCAATAGTTGATGTTATTCAAATAGCAATAACTATGGTCCATAAAGTTATTAGGTTCAAACGAATAACAATCAGACAGAATATTTATCCCATAGGAATCTATCAGTGAAGCTGTCAATTAATCAATCAATAAAACAATCACAAACTGATTGATACATTTCATACACTTCTTGACTTCAAATCAACAACATTGTGTATGGTTTTTTAGAATAATCTATTTGGGTTAAGTTGATTTTATCACTTTGTCAATCAGCTCACAATCTATCCATCTGGAATCCATCAAATATCTGTCTATCTGTGTTTGGAAATTAAAACTTCAAATATTTGAGATATTCTACAGTATGAGCAAAGATAGCAAAGAAAGAAAAAATTGCATTGTTCATTGCAATTGACATACAGTATGAGCAAAGATAGCAAAGAAAGAAAGAATTGCATTGTTCATTGCAATTGACATACAGTATGAGCAAAGATAGCAAAGAAAGAAAGAATTGCATTGTTCATTGCAATTGACATACAGTATGAGCAAAGATAGCAAAGAAAGAAAGAATTGCATTGTTCATTGCAATTGACTTACAGTATGAGCAAAGATAGCAAAGAAAGAAAGAATTGCATTGTTCATTGCAATTGACATACAGTATGAGCAAAGATAGCAAAGAAAGAAAAAATTGCATTGTTCATTGCAATTGACATACAGTATGAGCAAAGATAGCAAAGAAAGAAAGAATTGCATTGTTCATTGCAATTGACATACAGTATGAGCAAAGATAGCAAAGAAAGAAAGAATTGCATTGTTCATTGCAATTGACTTACAGTATGAGCAAAGATAGCAAAGAAAGAAAGAATTGCATTGTTCATTGCAATTGACATACAGTATGAGCAAAGATAGCAAAGAAAGAAAGAATTGCATTGTTCATTGCAATTGACATACAGTATGAGCAAAGATAGCAAAGAAAGAAAGAATTGCATTGTTCATTGCAATTGACATACAGTATGAGCAAAGATAGCAAAGAAAGAAAGAATTGCATTGTTCATTGCAATTGACATACAGTATGAGCAAAGATAGCAAAGAAAGAAAAAATTGAATTGTTCATTGCAATTAACATACAGTATGAGCAAAGATAGCAAAGAAAGAAAGAATTGCATTTTTCATTGCAATTGACATACAGTATGAGCAAAGATAGCAAAGAAAGAAAGAATTGCATTGTTCATTGCAATTGACATACAGTATGAGCAAAGATAGCAAAGAAAGAAAGAATTGCATTGTTCATTGCAATTGACATACAGTATGAGCAAGGATAGCAAAGAAAGAAAGAATTGCATTGTTCATTGCAATTGACATACAGTATGAGCAAAGATAGCAAAGAAAGAAAGAATTGCATTGTTCATTGCAATTGACATACAGTATGAGCAAAGATAGCAAAGAAAGAAAGAATTGCATTGTTCATTGCAATTGACATACATAAGTGTAGAATAGCCACACATGGCTAATGTTAGGGGAGAGCGGGCCATGGTGAGACGGCAGGCACAGTGAGACAGTGCCCCTAGCGTCAAAGTGGTGCTGTTTACAGAACTACCATCTCTTATGTTGAACAAAAATTACATAAGTGAAAGCTAAACCTAAATCCGGAAAAGTTTCGAAGCATAGGGCAAGTGAAATTTCAATTTTTTGGTTTTTAGCCTCGATAAGTAAATAATTTTGCCTAATGACTTTTGTTCTGATGCCTAAGCATTAGGAGTTTAATGCAAATCAATCACCAGGGATTGAAGCTATGGCTTTTTGACTTATTTTAATATGCTGGCGATCCCCAATTTTGACATGTGTCTCCACGGAATTTTCAAATTTAATAAAGAATGCTGTACGGGGCACAGTGAAACGGGCCACAGTGAGACACCACAGAATAGAGTAGAAACACCTTGAATTCAGGGTATAACTCAAAATTCATAATCTTCAAAGAGATGCCTATCATTTACCTCTTGTTTTACAGAGTTATATCAAAATGGAAGCATCAGGGAAGAATTTTGATTAGTAAGGCATAAAAAAGTAACAGGTGCGGCTGGTTAAATATGTTATGCACATGTCCACCGACATGAATTTGTCATACTTGCACAAAAAAGGAACTAGAAACTCACCTCACCAACTTTTCATAATGAAATATATCAGTTTTCATAATATCCATTGACAAAATTATTCCGCATGCCTAAAGGGTTTGCAATTGTGGTAGCATACTTCCCTGTCTCACTGTGCCCGCCTGCTGTCTCACTGTTCCCCGCCTATGGGGCACAGTGAGACACTTATCCGGCATGGACTTAACATTATGTATCTCCAAACCTGTAATAGTTGGAAAACAACAAATACCGGACAATATATCCAACTTCATCATCTACAATGTGGGTATAAATTGTTTTACTGTTGACTGCCAACATTTTGCTACACTTGAAATTAAAAAAGTTTCTCACTGTGCCCCGCTCTCCCCTACTGCTTATTTTGTTTTGATGTAAAATAAAATTTTATTCCTTATTCCTTATCCCACTAACATTTGAGTTAAAACTCAGGTCACATGACCACCCCAGTTGCCAGATATAAACGCCTGTCACAGGCATGTCACTCACCCAAACTATCCACCTATCCTACTTTGTTGTCCTCATATTTCAGGTGGAAGCCACAATGCTGTAACTCCTCAATCATTACCGTTTGCCAACTCCACCACCAATCTCCCACCAGGGGTGCATGAAACAGCATATTCTAATATTTTACTCCTCCCCAGAGGGAGCCACTTTGCACAACCATTTTCCCACAGGCGGCAGCACTTATATTCATCTGTTTTTGCCTGGAGACACCCCAAACCTTACCCAATAGCCATGTTGCCCCTGTGTTATGCTGTAACAAATCTGCTGATTACCCTGCATGCTCTTTTTTAGTACATGGCACTTACCAGCAGGAATTCTTCCTGCTACAAATCAGGCTGTAAGGTCTCACACAGGCCTCCACCTAATATCTGCTTCCCATCTGCACAAACGTCTCAATAATTAGCCATTTTCTAAATGCTTACACGTCACTCTAAATACCAGGGGTTCCTAAGATATAACCTCATTTCTAACACAACACCGTCAACATGCAGCATCACTTAACAATAATGCATTGTCGAACTATTTTCACTAATGGGCATTTTCTAGTTATTACATATAACTGATGTAGGATTTTCCCCTGATTTGATTTGCTTCAGTGTTCAATAACCACTCACCCATGACATTGCATTCACAGCTTCATGGAGATTAGGAAAACCCCCAAAATTAATAATAGTCATGCAATTGAAAGTGAGTGCATTTACACAGAAATTATATTTTCTAGCCGTTGCAATAATGCATATTGACAAACAAACGATTAGATAGCTACTTAATAATAGAACATTTAAATTTAAGAGTTGTGGTCTAAATAACTACTTGCTTCAGTGTTCCATCTTGAAGTAACTAGCCGGGAGACAAACATCATTAACTGAGATATGACACCACTAAGTTGTATGACTTAATAGCTGAAAATGGTATCATATTTAGCCCAGGACCCCTGGAGAGCAACTCTTCTTTGATGTACCATGTATGTTGCTCTACCCTCATTAAGCTGCACCCCTCTAATTGCTGATATTTGGAAACCCCCAACCCTTATGAGGATCTAACTTGTTGAAACACAAATTTTGATCAAACTTTTCACCATTACTATGTGTATTTTTAAACATAAACCATGACTGTCTTTTTCCAAATAAAATAGGACAATTTTTCAAAAAGTTACATCAAAACTTATATTTCAAAACTGAAAAAAACAAGACATCTTAATCATCAAATTCGACCAATTTCCCCACATTTAGCAGTGATGGCACGCTGCACACTGTCTGGTCTCAAAGTAATCTTAAACATACTCTAAATTTTAATTTGTTCCAAAATGTTCCAAAGACCTAAAAATCCAGTTAAAAAGTGTCTATTTTGGCGAAAATTTCTTCCTGATTAAGTCCCCTAAAACTGCATTTAAAGTCATATAATCACCATGAAAATTTGTGAATGGCATCATGTTAAGGTGTTGTATGTGCACATGGTACAATATTGTCTTCAAAAGTAAAATCTATGCACTTAAATTAGCGAAAATGTTTAAATTAAAACTCATTTTAGATATGAATTTCATGGATACTTTTCTTGATAGGGGTAAACTTATTGAGAAGAACAAAGGGAAAGATGAGAAAGGATGGGTGGGGTCATCTGGTCATTAGGAGCTCATAGTGATGAACATGGAACATCATAAAACTGTAGCTTGCACCCTCCTGTGCTAGTTTCATCAAGGTTCAATAACCACTCACCCATGACATTGCATTCACAGCTTCATGGCTCAGTGATTTGGAAAACCCCCAAAATTGATAATAATCATGCAATTGGAAGTGAGTGCATTTACACAGGAATTATATTTTCTAGCTGTTACAATAAAGCATATTGACAAACAAAATAAAGATTAGATAACTACTTACTAGAATATTTAAATTAAACAGATGTTGTATTTCCCTAAATAACTATTTGCTTCAGTGTTCAATAACCACTCACCCATGACATTGCATCCACAGCTTCATGGCTCAGTGATTTGGAAAACCCCCAAAATTAATAATAGTCATGCAATTGGAAGTTAGTGCATTTACACAGGAATTATATTTTCTAGCTGTTGCAATAATGCATATTGACAAAAAATATATATATTACATAACTGCTTACTAGAATATTTAAATTAAAGAGATGTGGTATTTTCCCTACATAACTATTTGCTTCAGTGTTCAATAACCACTCACTCATGACATTGCATTCACAGCTTCATGGCTCAGTGATTTGGAAAACCCCAAAATTAATAATAGTCATGCAATTGGAAGTAAGTGCATTTACACAGGAATTATATTTTCTACCTGTTGCAATGATGCATATTGACAAATAAAATAAAGATTAGATAACTACTTACTAGAATATTTAAATTAAAGAGATGTGGTATTTTCCCTAAATAACTATTTGCTTCAGTGTTCAATAGCCACTCAATGATGACATTGCATTCACAGCTTCATGGCTCAGTGATTTGGAAAAACCCTTACTAATAATCATGCAATTGGCAGTGAATTTATTCAGCAACTGCATTATCAAACTATTGCATATTGATTTTAAAAACAGTCAATTAATTCTCATTTCATATGAAATGATGTATTTTGTAACAGAATGATCATACAACTGTACTTTTCAAAAGTTCTTGAAAGGCCAAAATTAATTTACAATTAGTGTGTATTTTAAATTCATAATACATCCAATCCTAGTATTTCTGCCAATTCTATTAATTGGTTATTGGTACATGCTCATATCAAAGTATAGTATTTCTATTTATAAGATATCTCACAGTACAATATTTCTTGCCAATTTGTGAAACAGCCTATGCATTTGTTAAAACATTTGTCAAATGCGAATGCTTTTTACTGAAATGCAAATGCAAATTGAAATGTTTTCATTGCTAAAAACGCAAATGCAAATGCAAATGTTTAGCATTCAAATGCAAAAGCAAATACAAATTCATTTGAATTTTTCCTAAAGCATTTAAATGCAGATTCAAATACGACATTTGCAAATGCATTTGTACCCAACCCTGCTGCTCAGCCCGTCCAAGGCTGACAATTTACCCTTTTATTACAGGCCTGCATAATTCTGATTTGTTCAGGGTTATATTATATTATTATTATAAGTTTTCTGTCTGGGAACAAGGCAGTCATGTCAGGTACATTGTGATGGAAACAAGTGGTCAGCTCCAAGCTGGCAGGGCTTAGGCTGGACTTTAACCCCCCCCCTCCCCCAAGTCCAATTGGACTGACCCATGCTTGCTAACAATGACCTGTCCCATTGCATCTTTGCCCATTGTAGGCCTACTTAAGTGGTCAGGGAGAACAGACATCAACAGCAGCTGAGGCCCACATATCATGACTGGCCCTAAGCCAGTATGTATGGTGGGGCGACGCCAACGACTGTGGGTGGGAGCCCTGTTGCCAACCCGCGCAGACCCACTCCTTTGCTTCCCAAATACACAGCCAAAACTGCGCAGACGCAGCCCATCACTGTGTATCAATCAAACACTCTCATCCAAATTTTCATCAAAATGTTCACCCAAAAAAGCTCAAAAAGCAGTCAGGCTGAGGCCCACATATCATGACTGGCCCTAAGCCAGTATGTACGGTGGGGCGACGCCAACCGACTGTGGGTGGGAGCCCTGTTGCCAACCCGCGCAGACCCACTCCTTTGCTTCCACATACACAGCTCACCTGCGTCACCGCAGCCACTGTGTACAACACATCCAGTCCGAGCCCATGGGACTTTAAATGGAGGCGGGTTGTATCCGGTATCCTATGCCGGGGCAACTGAAAGACCCTGGACATCCCTGAATCAATAGGGCTTGTACCAGACTCTCATTCTTATACTCAACTCCTACAAAACAATGCGAAAACACCTCTATCTTAAATGCTCGTCTCACTCAAAAGCCCAGATACTGCTCTCTCTTTTCATTCTCTTTTCAGGAAAAACAAGAAGAACACCATCACAAGAACATCACAGCCTCCCTCCGGACCCCGCATACAGACGAAAGAAGAAGAACACGCGAAAAAGCTGGCGACCCGTTGGATCCCTTCCCAAGTGCCCCCCCCCCCAAAAAGACTATGAACTCACCCAGGTGGCCCATAAATCTGATCTTCGGAGAAGAAAAACAAGGCCACCTGGGTACAAATCAATGACTATTCAAGGCCACAGGGGCTTCGTGCCCATATTGGCCTTGGGCCTTCGGCCCAAAATGACACTATCATCAGACATCAACTAGTGCAGCATGGAAAGCAGTCAAATTGCACACAAGGACAGAAATTAATACCAGTTTGTGGATTTTACCAATTATTATTAATTCTTCAATTTAAATCAACCTCATTTTCTTCCTCACCTATATCAGCTGCACAGGTATCTGCACAGGTATGTTTAATTGTTTGTACTTAATGTATACAGTATCATTATTTTCCTTTTGTATGGCACTATGTAGTCTATTTATTTATTTTATTTATTCAATATATTTAGACAGGTTAACTATACCGCAGAGCAGAGCTGTTTTACAATTGGCCCTGGGAGTATGTACAATGATAAAATCATAAAATAAATACACATATATACAAGTAAACATGTAATTGACTAGTTATAGTGTAAAAATATAGATTTTAAGAGAAACTTTAAATTAGAAATATCAGAAATATATTTAAAATTATTTGGCATATTATCAGTAGAAAAAGCCCAAGGCTTATGCTTGCTTTGTCCGGTAAATCTAAAAACACAGTCACTTGACTTTGAATTTGACTGTAGAGGTTTAATATAATAGGCCGCTATATGGCCTTCTTAAAGGTCATGTCAATTCTTCTTCTTCTTCTTCTTTAGCGTGTATATTCCGCCTTTTAAGGCGAACCGCTATGCAGCGTGAGGATATTAATCCATAAAAACATTGATAGTTAGATATCCATAGTGGTGGCAGAGTTTAATATGTATACCCTTAAAATGTCCATGTTAAAATATTCCATGACATTCTACACGTTCTAGTGATTTGCTTAAAATAGTACAGTATGATAAAATCCGAAAAGTGTGATAAAAACATAGTTCATAAAAGCACTTGATCAGGTTTAAAAGGATATTTAAAAGACAGTCAGACACTTATATTAATTTTGCATGTTTCTCTGGTTTCTGTCTGGGCTGAGCTGTCGCTGGGTACAGACTGTCAGGGATTTGCCTGTGTAACTTGTGGCCAGTAAACAGCTCCTCCTGTTATGTAGACTGTAGATCATGTGACTGTAGATCACGTGACTGTAGATCATGTGACTGTAGATCATGTGACTGTAGATCATGTGACTGTAGATCATGTGACTGTAGATCATGTGACTGTAGATCATGTGACTGTAGATCATGTGACTGTAGATCATGTGACTGTAGATCATGTTCCTCATGTGCCTTAGGGTCTCCAGTGGGCAATTGAAGGCAGTCGGGTCCATCAGGAAAGTAGTCAGTGCATAAAATTAATAAAACAGAAATTCTAAATTATCTATGAAACTGGAAGGCACACAATATGAAAGTAATCATGAGTTTCATGCTAATATGTAATTACAAGTCAATATTCCTTCAATTTTGAAATATTTTAATTTAAGATGATTCTCAGCACATGCAAATTCAACTTGCAGTTATGTATATCATAAACTGATAAATTATGAGTGTAGCATATACACTTCCTGTTGACAGAATAGCATCAGAAAATATTTGTTTACATTTTCACTGGAGTTCATCCTAATGTGTCTAACTTAGCATGGCAATTAGGTAGATTTATCGATTAGAATATATTAAAAATGACTGAAGTCTATCTATTGGGCATCTTTCAAATCCGCAAATTTAATATCTTAAATCCACAGACTCCAGGTCAAAATCGAAACTGCTTGTTTATTCAAGGTTATTTACAAGTAAATAAAAAAAATACAAAACAGGGCACTCAAGCATAATACTTAAGGTTCTGGGAGCCGTTTCAACAAATCAACTTAATATTTAAGGTGGCTCGCTACTCATGTGAAATGGTTGTTAACGCACATTCACGCGCAGCCAGGCAGGCCCTATCTGTCGTGACGTCACCACAGCAGTAGAGCTCTGCTGACACTTTTTCAGCATCTTTTTTACTTCTGAGAATTTCGTGTGTCGGCCGCTTCGTTTGCGATTTGCGCCACTTCTGTTGGGGTTAGAGACTTCTCGTTTTGAGCAAAAGATGCGCTATGAAGGTGACTATAAGCTGCCAGACTTTCAGCTCTCTACTCGTAGTAGAACATTTTTGTAGGCGATTTTCGGAAAGCATGTCTAGTTTCTCAAAAATGACTCTTTAACACAAATAAATGTTTATATCAACTTCCAGGCCCATAGGGCTGTATGTCTGTGTCATTATATTGTTCCTGACTTCATTTGGAAACAAATGACAAAGAAACAAAAAATCCTATCTCGTCAATTTTTTTTAGCGCCATTGTTCATAAAAAAAATTTTTTTTTCAAAATCATAACTTTTGATCCGAACCCCCAGAAAAGTTCTTTAACTAAATATATCTTTCTGGAATTTTAATCAGTTTTTCCATAAAACTGTCCTCTTTAATTCCATGCCTCATTTAAAAACATAGGATGAATGGCCACTGAATGGCAGGGAAAACTTCACAGTAAAAAAATTAAGAAAAAAATTGAGTTTTTCAAGTTTGCGTCGACTGACTTTCTTTGACATAACCTCATATATTTTGAAAGAAAGGCTGGTAGCGACCACTTTTGTTGATATATCCTTGCTATAAACTATATTTAGGATCATTTTAAAATATTTTTAAGAAATCCTATCTTGGAAAGTTCACGAGTATCGAGCCACCTTAAGTGCTCCTTTCCTATTAACATTTTAAAAGGGCTCCCTTATCAGCTCTTATCTGTGAGTTGTGCCCAAATTGCAAATTTGCACCTGTGAGATTTCCAGGGAGGGGGGAATGTCAACCACACCCCCTTACAATTTACATACACAAACATGCATTGTAGATTCAAGTGTTACTTAACTACTAATTTTAAGAAAACCTTAAATGTTGACCCTTAACTTAAAGGGTGAGTATCATGGACCACTCTTAAAACGCCAAATTAAAGCCTGGGACCAAAGTCCTGAACTTCATGGCCTGACTGCCAGAAATAACCAGATACTACAATAGCAAATTGTGGCTGCTTTTGTGTGTAACTACAAAGGAGGAGCAAGACAATTAAATAGCAATTCTGTGTGTGTGTCACTTTTTTTATTATACCTTGATTGCAATCAATATTTCTGTCACTATAAATATAAAATCTACGGGTTCTGAATCTATATTCCATAAGCAAGAAGCTGCTTTATGTTTTGTATTTTTTATTTCTATTTTATAGCGCAATGTTTGCCATTAAACATAGGCATGTACGCCAAAAATGGGTGAGAAAGTGCATTTTTTGTCACTTTATGTCATACCATGGTCCCATAACCTATGTAAGCATTGTTACATTAACTTAGTTTTGTCGTCGTGATCAATACTCAACTTTTGACATCGTTTTTCTGTGTAGTCCAATTGACGTGCAATTAATATTTACTAAAAGTGAAAAACACAAAATTTTGTATCTATCTATCTATCTATATCTATCTATCTATATATCTACAGGGTGGTCAAGAAAAAACTGTATTCACTTTCTTTGGCACAGTTCTCTGAATTTGTCTGTTATTACTATCCGATCCTTTCTATTGTTAAGAGGAAAGTCCTGGCAATATACTATCTGTAGTTTGTTCTCCCAGGACATTATGTGCAATCTTTAGCTCTGATTTTGCAGAAATGAAAACAAAAACCATTTGCACATATCTTGATGCCCCGAATGCAAGGCATTGCCATAAATTCAAATATTTTAGCATTGCTTTTCTATTCCTACAGTAACTTAGAGTTCTTGAGAGTAGTTTGGTCCCAGGATTTCAGCTCTCTTCGAGTAAAACTCTGTCCAATGGGGAGATTAAAGGAGATGAAGGTTGATAGAAATTGCAAGCTACCATAGTTTGTCAAAACGTGTCCTCTGTCGTAATGCCTTATTGAAATTGAAATCAAGACAAGAAACATAATACTGAGATTCCTATCTGAACTTCATGCAAGAATGATGCTGATTAGATAAGAACTCACTGAGTTCTGCCTCATGGGCCAAAGACTGTGAAGTTTTTTCTTGACCACCCTGTATTCATTTATCTATCTATCTATCTATCTATTGGTGTATTATCTATCTGTCTATCTATCTATCTATCTATCTATCTATCTATCCATTTATATATCCATTTATCTATCTATCTATCTATCTATCTATCTATTGGTGTATTTATCTATATTTATCTATCTATTTTTCTATTTATCTATCTATCTATCTATCTATCTATCTATCTTTTTATCTATCTATTTATCTATCTATTATATTTTCGATTTATCTATCTATTTATCTATCTATTATATTTTTTATCTAGTTTTTTTTCTATAGTCTACATGTCTCTCTGTCTTTCTTCATATCTGTCTTTCAGTTTTTTTGAAATAGTTACTTAACTGCCCTTCATACATTGAATAAAAAAAATCTCACACATTTTGTCAAACAACATTTCCATTATCTGGACAACCACATGACTCTCTCACTGCCATTTGTGTACTCTCCTTCCAATTTTCTATCACAAGTTATCCAAATTATTTTTCTCAAACATCTCCTCACACTAAACTTTCATTCTGGAGACAGGCTCATACCTCACTGCCACTTGTGCGATTTTTAAAACTAATTTCTATCACAGGAAAATGCTAGTGACTAATTATTATGCCCGCTGGTAGGCAGATAGCAGTGATGTCGCCGTCAGGGGCAGTGAAGTGTGCATCAGTTAGATCACGCTACTCCTTGTACACAGCTCCACACCAGTAAAATTTAATGAAAAAACAATCACAGATTTCTACAGGGTGGTCAAAAAAGAGCTTTACACTTATGAATCATTTTTTGGATGACGCTCATTGTAACAATTGCTTATTTTTCAATGCAAAAACAACTTGTATAGCAAAGAATAACTCTTCTAGAGATAATTTAATCATACGGAGGTCCTTTTGGACTGATGACTTTTCTGCAGTGGGCCAAAATGATGCAGAGGTGTCAAAAAAGTAACTATGTGTCCAATTTTCCCATACAAACGTAATGGATGTCTTTATTGGCCAACTAAGGACTGTGGTGTCTTGCAGGGATCTACCTCTAAGTTTACCCACCCAGATTAATCACATTGATTGAGATCTTGTGATAACAGGGGCCATACTGTCCCGCCGAGAAACTTGACAGAGCGAACCTTGATCCAGTTCTGGGCTTTCCAAGGGAGTGTGGCTGATGTCCCGTCTTGTTTGAAGATCAAATTATATGTAGCACTGTATGTCTTATCTATCCATGGCTCCAGACGCTCTTTCAAGATATTAATATGTACTTTTCAAGTGATTTCAACACTCTGATCATCCACCTTCAGACGGCTTTGTTTTAAAATCTTATAATGGCCATAGTGAAGTCTGAATTTGCTCTAGCACCTTCTGGTTTGTGCTGAATTGAGCCTCTGTCTTCTCAATTTTATTTTATGTTGTATTTATTTTGTCCTGTGAAGCTCAGTAGCTTCAAAATTGCTGATGGGCCATGAACAACCCAGAGTAGTAAAAACGCAGGAGAACTCCTGGCTTCACTTTTTGTTTGCTATCAAAAAAGTAATGAACCATTTTAATTATTAACCAATTTCCAAAGACCTAACATACTTGGCTTGTATACACAACAAGTACCCAGGCACTGACTCAATCATGGCAGCCTGGAAAATGAAATATCAACTGTAAAGTTTTTTTGTGACCACCCAGTACATGAAACCTTAAAAGTGCTACACTCTTAATGCTAAAGGTTTTTGATGGTATATATAAAGAACCCACTGCCGAAAAAATTCTACATTTTTTAACGGTTCACCTGAATTGAAAAGGTTCAATACTTGGTGGGAAGGCGGCCGAAGACCCTATGATAGGACCCTATGCTCCCAACTTGAGGGAAAATTGTGGGGGTTCAGTGCAGCTGGATTATCTAAATGTTGATTTTGTTTGGTGTTGGAACCTTTTTAAAAGTTGTATAATGAACCTTCAGGGTCCCTTATCTATACCAGCTTGTAGAACCTTTAAAGGTTCCATGTTTATTTATTAAAACCTTTTTGTTAAGAGTGTAGCACATTTTCTATTTATTTATTAAAAAACCTTCTTGTTAAGAGTGTAACATATTTTCTATTTTGTCTCAGTACTGATGCACACTATAAACAGAGCACACTGTAAAAAAAAATCTGTACTAGTTTCAAATAGATAATTCACAGAATACACAAACATAAGCAATTCTGGTAAGGTAGATAGATAGCCAAATTGAGGGTTCTGACATTCAGCAGGCCAAACTTTTGTGAAGTCCTCCAATTTGGAATAATCTGGCATATAGTTTGTTCCTGACTTCCTCATCCATTTTTATTTAACAAGTTCTGGAATCCTGGATTATCACTCCTCGCCTGTCGCTCATCGTGGTCGAAGTGCCGTCAGTCCAGTTCCAAGACAAGTGTCGCTCATCTCGTTTGCCGTCTTCTCAGGGCAACTGGTCATGGAACTTCGACTGTTCATTCTGCTTCTGGTTTGCTGCTGCGCAGCTACGGAAAAAAGTAAGCATTTGCATTTAATAATTTGGAAGAAACTTCTGGCAGAACAGGATTTGATTAAGATTTCCAACATATTATAATATGTACACACCTGTATGATAAAATCATGTTTTTATCTTATCATGAAGCAGTCAAACATAATTAAGATCGAGCTAATACCTAAATCATTGTCTATCGATTTTCAAAATTGTATATAATATTCATTTAAAATGTCGTATTTAATTAGCCTATTTAACAGTTCATTGTTAAGTATGTAATATTAAAATAATTTTCAGATAGCTATTTTAAATTCCACACATTTCTTTCTGGTCATTTTTATTTTCAGCTGAGAAATTTTTCAAAATTGTGAAATTGTCACTATTTTGGCATTTTTAAATATTTTTGGTTGATTCAAAATGAAAAGACCAAATTATCACATATTAAAAAGAGAAATAGCATATCTAATGTGGGTCCACCTTCTGTTACTTTTATTTCCAACCTCATGTTGTCTTGCTTGCTTAGTGTGATTGGCATATTCAATTGATCATATCAATCCAGTACCCAACATTTGCCTCCTTGTCATTCATGTACTATGTTAACCATAGAAAAAAAGCTTCTGTGATGAATATCTTATTTTCCTATTTATAATTATGAATAATACATTTTCTCTAATTTCAGGCAAGATAGATGTATTATATTACGCTAATCCCAGCGTGAGTACCATTTACAGAGTCCCTGCGTCCGGGGGTGTGGAATCGCTATACCTCGGCAGGCCGCATTGTAATCGGCCACATGGAATGGCGCATGATCAAGTGCGCGATTGTATCTACTGGTCCAATACAGGATCAAATAGAGGGATAGGAAGGATTTGTCAAGGCAATGTCAGCTCTGTCGCATTACCAGGTAAGATAAGATTTTGGAATAGCTTCATTGGCCTGCTGAGCGTCCTAGCTTCCCTGGCACTGCTTCAGGAATCAATTCGGGGTTTCAGGGAGGGGGAAATTTGGTTTGTGTAGATGGCAATCCAGGAAGAGACTACGAGGTTCAATGGTAGGAGGAAGCTTAATATATTAATAGGTAAAGGTTATTCACCACGGGAGAGAGAATATGTGATTTATCACCCGAGGCCTTTAGGCCGAGGTGTGATAAACACATATTCCTGATCCCACGGTGAATAACCGGCTTATACCATGAGACAAACAGTCAAACATGAGAGGATAACTGGACAACAAAGAATATCGGAATTATTCCCCTGAAATACTGTAATGTGATTGGCTGACAGAGGTGTCGAATGGTATAAAATGGTGTAATGACCTCTGGGAATGTGTAATGCTTATCTTTGTTACATGATGACCACAATTGTTTGGAAAATTTCAGTTCAATTCCCGTATTAATACCTAAACACTGTGCCACTGTATTGAAATTACTGTGATTTAGAACATGTAATTTCTTTCCTTTTTTTTTCTTATTCAGTGTTGAATGTAGATGCAGCAGTTACTTTTTTTAAATAATTGTATTATTGTAATATGAAATAGTGATAGCTGTATTTTCTAAACAACTGCCACATTTCAAAACAAAGATTCTACCAGAAGTTGTAGACATATTTGAATATTTATTTTTATGCGGTATGGTATCTCTCTGTATAAGAAATTATTATTGTGTACTTTGCCTAAATTACTGGCTATGAGCATTTCAATTGGTGTCATTTGTTTCTTTGTTTTACCAGTCAATTATAATATTTTGACAAAAGTCACAGAACGATTTGCCCAAGTTACTGAAAAAACCATTATAAGATATAAATTTGGTAAATTAGGCTACACATAATTGATCTCTAGCTTCTCGGATCCTCTCAAGGCACTTTTTTTTAGGATCGGTCGGTAGGACAAAAAAAAAAAAAATTTTTTTTTTCAATTTTTTTTTTCCATTGGCAGGAAATCTATTGTGTCGGCGGGTCCGCGAAGCTAAGAATCAATTATTTGTGGCCTAAATTAGTAATTAAACAAATCACTCCTGCTGCAAAATGCACAAAATGAACAGCTTTTGTTTTAAACCATCATCCACAATCAACAAATACGTATTATTTCACGAACAGTTTGGTCTACTTTTTAAAATGAAACTACAGCAGCTTGCGGCAATGATTGTATTGTCGATTTTATTGCACACACAGAATACTAAAACAACAGTAAACCAAATGCTTGCTTGGATAGTTAGATTACAGAAGCGATCTACATTTTTACCTTTAGTGTTGTACTATTGCCATGATAATAATATTGCAGTAATATGCTAATTTTATAGCTGTGATATTGTTGCGAAGATTATAATTACACATTCTTCTTCATTTTGCAGGTTACATTCGAGCAATTGCAGTAGATCCAGCCCAAGATCTTGTGTATGCTACATTTAAGGACACAATTGAGATTATCAATTTCGACCAAGGCACAAGCAGAACCCTAGTCAGTGGTATAACTAACCCCTATGACATTGCGCTGGATTCCGAAGGAGGGTAAGAAATATTTGATTTAAAATTCCTGATTGCAGAAGAGTCAAATGCAATTACTCAGGCCAGTCTCTGGGAAATGTGGCACTATCAGCCAAGCACTGAAAAATACACTACTGGTTTTGCTGACTGAGTTGTATTTTTAAAATAATTTCTTACCCTTTATAATTGATGATGGTTCTGACTGCACTGAACGTCAGATTGAGATTTCCAGGTCAGTTGAAACCAAAGCTCAAATACTGAATGAGACTAATTTCAAGGTAGAGGTTATGCCGCATCAAGTGCTCAAGCTAGTGGGAATGTTGAATAGTGGTGTCTCAGCAGGCAGCGATGGTGTGACAGTGGAACACCTTCGTCATGGTATGAGTGATGTGTTATGTGAGACTCTAGCTAATGTTTTCTCTCTTATGTTTATGTATTCTATTGTTCCTAAAGTCTTTACAGTGGGAACTATTATCCCTATTCTGAAGAAGCCAACATTAGATCCTAATAATGTAGCCAATTATAGACCAATAACAATTAGTTCTGTGTTTTCAAAAATTGCTGAACTCCTTATGTATCCAACTTATCCTGTCCATGACACACAATTTGGATTCCAGGAAGGTAAAGGTACAGCCTTTGTTACGTGTCTAATCAATGACTCAATATCGTATTATAGGAACCGCGGGTCACCTGTGTATCTCTGTAGTTTAGACGCGGAGAAGTGCTTTGATACCATCTGGCACAGTGGTTTATTATTCAAATTGAAAGGCATTTTGCCTGATTATGTATGGATATTTTTGTATAAATGGTATCACACATCATTTGCTGTAGTCCGCTGGAATACTAATGTGAGTTGCTCTTTTCAAATTTCAAAAGGCATGAGACAGGGAAGTATTTTGTCACCCTGCTTATTCAATCTCTTTCTTAATGACCTGATGTTAGAGCTAAGTGACTCCAATTTTGGACTCAGAATTTTTGATCAAAAAGTGAATTCCTGCGCCTACGCTGATGATGTGTCTCTATTAAGTCCCACTGCAGCTGGTCTGCAGCATTTGATGAATATATGTGTTGACTATGCATGTGATTGGCGATTTAAATTTGGAGCCAAAAAGTCTAAAGTCATGGCTGTTGGTCAAAAGAATTGTAACCCAGTATGGTATATTGGTAATGATATTATTGATGCTGTCAATGAGATAGAACTTCTCGGTGTAACTATTGATTGTAATGGTAAATATGATGCCCATGTAAATAATAGGATCAGTGCTTGTCGAAGATCTTCATTCAAACTATCATCTTGTGGTATGTCCTATCCTGGTCTTAATGCTAATGCAAAGAGTTATCTGTGGAAATCGGTTGGGATGCCAACGCTTTTATATGGCACAGAATGTGTACCCTTGAGCAGTGGTAATTTGAAAGATATTATGTCAACTCAAGGTACGATAGTTAAAAATATGATGGGTATAGGAAAAAGGTGTCATCACACTAATTTAATGCAGGCTCTAGGCATAGAAAAGGTGAATAATGTAATAAAACGGAATACCTTAAATTTCTATAATAGATTGTTTAAAATACAAAGTCCGGTACTGAGCCTTCAATGTAAATTTCTCTCGCATTATATTAATACTGGTGAACTGATTAACGGTACCCTTTTACATCAAATTGTTAGTTTTGGTATGTCACCTTTTGATGTTATTTCAAAAGAGGGAAAGTTTTACTATTCTAGTCATGGTGAAGAAGAAAATGGCATTGTACATAGCCTTAGGCAACTGGTCTTTGATGACAATTACGTGAAGCCATGGTCTGATGAGTATTTTTTAACTAAACTTTTGACCAGAGCATTTTAGGTAAATATAGTCCTTTGTTTTTATTATTGAGCTGCTAACTGTGATTTTCAGACTCTAATGCGTTCTTATTGTGCTGTTGTTTTTATATATATACTGTACTTTTGTACCCTGTAAATATGTATATAACTCGTTCCCCACTCGATGGGGGTTTAAATAAATAAATAAATAATAAATAAATAATGAAGTTTTTATTAAGTGAAAGGCCCTCTGATGTTTGGTGAATATCTTTTAAATGGTTGAATATTTTGCATTGATTTCACATTATCGATATTCCCATTTTTTGCCATCCATACCATTAACCTTGATGGCAAAACATGAAGACGAATTTTTCAGCCCTGACGACACTCAAATGTAACTCAGATCTGGCACCATATCATACTAAAAACCTGATATGGCACAAAACTATCTTCAGACATGATTGTCAGAAGTGAGAATTAAACAATGATTGGAATTGGCAGCTGTCTATAAGAAGATGTTTAATTTATATTTAGATGGATTTACTGGGCTGACTTTCACAAACACCACATTGCAAAAGCCAGAACCAATGGCACTGGACATGTGCCATTGATAGAAAAAGGCTTCAGGTATCCTGCAGGTGTGGCACTTGGCCAAAACAGTAAGTGTCCTATTCTATTCTTGTTGATCATGTAATTGCTGCGTAAATAGTGGTTGTTCTATTCTATTCTCATTGATTATGTTTCATAAATCATGGTAGAAACATCAATGGTGATCTGTGGAAAGAGTGTTGTCAAGGGTCAGTCTAAATTTACTCAAAAAGGATGAAACAAACAAAAAATAATATTATGAATATTTAAATCAAGCAAATGAAACACAAAATTTTTATAAATATTGCTTTCGGAATGATGTAATGTTTGGAAATCACAAGGCAGGATATGGCTCGTTTGAGAGTTGATCAGATTGAACTTTTGACTTAACAAACATGAGGTTTTAACACTTAATCTTTTGGCACATCAAGCATATCTCAGAATAAAAACAAAACCCAAAATCAGCACAAAAAACATAGGCTGCGTAGCAGCAAAATCTTAAGTGAAAAAAACAATTACAGGGTGTGCGTACCCAAAATAAATCCAGGGGCCGTTTAGTGCACCTGTGTGGTCATATCAATGAGGATATATGATCCTACAGCAAAGAAATTTGACACTCTTAGCCTAATGAGGTTGCTGCACATTAGATAAAATTTTGAAAAAATTAGATAGAGTTTTGTTCCAATCCGAACCAGTGATGGAAATGGCGGGGAGCTCGGGGGTGCTGAGCTCCCTTGACCAAAAAACAGAGGGAGCTGTACCCTGCTACAGCTTCCCCAATGACCAGTGGTGAAATTACAATTATTTATGTTACTTTTTCAGTCCTCATGGTATTTTTTGCTATAATTATAGTCTGGTGGAAGAAATCTTTCCCTTTAAAAATTTGGAACGGTGAGCTGCTGCCGGATGAGCGGAGAGCTCCTCAGACGAAAATTTTCCATTTCCACCACTGATCCGAACGTGTAATTCGCAGTAACTTTAAGCCATTCCGAAGTCATCAGTAACATTGCGCTGGTTCACTTTCAGATTCTCGACTCTATTTTTGTGGTGAACATTCAGTCCAATCAATTGGAGTAGATGGAATTGGCTACCAGACTCACTTCCGCGACAATGCACATATATTTCAAACCATAGCTGTTGACAGCCAATTTTTATATTTGAGATCAAAGTAAGTCTGAAATGGGTACTCATAATATAATTTACTATTCACCACAGCGTATATTGCATATATCAATGTGCATTGTTGTTGACAACCAATTTTTATATGCTAGATCGTTCAGCCCAAGGTAACTATGAGATTGATAATCATAATTCACCCAATACAGCGTATATTGTAGTACTGTATAGATAAACCTGTAGCCCAGGGTTGCTCATTCATCATCAGTTCTTCTTGCCATGCAATGTCGGTGGGACTTTTCCTCGGCAGGAAATTATTTACTTCACGGTAATGGAGGACATAATTATCTATTTCAAGTGCACAAAGTCCCTTGATATTCATTCCCAAATCAAGCGACGCCTTATAAAGAAAAACCCCCTAATTATTTATTTCAAAACTGCCCAAAAAGGATTTTATTTTATTTCACCAAAACTGATAAAGAAATTATTTAAGCCCGCCCTTAAGATTGCATGCTGGCTCCTAAAACTGTTGGCTCAGTTTAATGTAGAGTCAAGTATGGTAAATCCGTCCAGGAGGGTAAATCCGTCCACCCCCTAAATAGGCAAACAATTACATTTTTTTCTGTCGTGTGAGTTGTAAAAGCAAGAGAAACTCGTTTTTCAACTAATTCTGCCGTTTTTATGGTGTTGACAACATTTAAAATGATAATATGAACCATTTAAAAGGTGAAGAGAAAAAACAATGAAATCCTGTGACGTCATCACAGCCATTTTTTAATAACGGGTAGTTGGCCTTGTAGGCCTATTTCCATCAACAAAAGAATATACTGAGGGGTAAATGATTGATGCATGGGGTGATATATTTGTTATTCTTATAGGGTTTCTTAAATAACTGAATTCCATCACATAGAAGTGAGATAAAAAGGAAATAAAAGTGGACGGATTTACCATCATTATTTTAAAACTGGCTTGACTGGGTGATTGTAAATCCGTCCACCTCCTTCAAATGGGCTTTAGAAGTACTTTTAAGACATTTGTTATTTATTAATTGCATAACACTGATAAAAGAAATTAGATTGAGCAATTATACCACTTGGTTGGGTTAAAAGGGTTGTTAAATTGTGATTGAGGCAGTTAATTGAAATTCTTGATAATTTACTTGACCTCTGCTATTTTGATTCTTCTATTATAAGTGCAATCAGCACCCCAATATTACAATATTGACAGAAAATCCTTTATGACAGTTAATGTATAGCAAAACTTCTAAAAATCACAAGATATGATAGGTATGTGCTGAAAAATACCATGTGGACGGATTTAACATCCGTGCTGGACGGATTTAGAAGCAACCTGGACGGATTTAGATGCCCTAACCTTTAATTTTTGTTTGAATATTTTGTTTGAATATTTTGCTGACTTTGCTGCTAGTGATAGTATGGAATATGCCGTTTCCAATGTTCTAATTTGTATTTTTGTATCTAATACCATCTTCCTTAAAATACAGTTATAGCCAAAAGTGGACGGATTTACCCTCCTTGACTCTAGCCTTTAGGTTTTAAAAGTCAATATACATAAATGGAGAAATTCCACATATATATACAGTGGAGTCACGAGAAATGCTAGTTTGGGGGGGCTGAAGCCCCAAAGTTTAGAAGCGTTTTCGAGCCTGTACAGTCGAAGTGCGAGCCATCCCAAAATTGCTCAAAATCCAAAGATTTAGGATCTCTGCTCTACTCACCTATTAAACTGATAAACTGCAAAATTAACATCAAATGGTGCTCCAGGTACTGTGTACATTGTCTTTTCATGGGCTCTGGTGATTCATTCACTTCCACTATCATTATACAAGGAAAATTTCGGTTTTTTTACCCATGATTTTAGGGGGGCTGCCACTGAATATATATATGCACTGTGAAGCATGTTCACTCATGCGCTGTAAAGCATGTCCACTCATGCGCTGTAAAGCATGGCCACTCATGCGCTGTAAAGCATGTCCACTCTTGCGCTGTAAAGCATGGCCACTCATGCTCTGTAAAGCATGTTCACTCATGCGCAGTAAGGCATGTCTACACAGTGAATATGGAAACAAGAAATTATTTTAAAAAAAGAATTTTAGGGACCTTTGTATGTAATATGAGGTTTCTTGAAACACTTCTATTTTCCAAATATTCAATTGATTTCCAATGTGTGTGTAGTCACATCTATACCTCCGATATATGTACCTATAACTGTGATTTGACAAACCTACTGCATGTTACCTCATGATTAAATGCATGCCTAATTATAAATGTTATAAAACACAGACAACAAACCAAGCAATGAGAAGCCTTTTTATATTTGTTGTCATGAACATGAAATGTCTATAACAACAAACTAATTCTGGCTTGCTTATTTGGATTATTACACTTTTCATGAGCTTGTGAACATCATAGGAGTAGAGAGAAGTTGAATATCTAATGTTTTCATAAAGAGTTTTGTACACTTCTGTTATATGATCCCAAATCTTTATAAACTGACCAATTTCCTCAATCTCTATGGGATGTGCTCCAGGAGTGCTTTGGAGATGGTCCCCAAATATTCAACCATGGCCAGTGAACACCATGGTCATGGTTGAGTGGCTACTGCCTCTCTGGTGTAGCTAATGTGTTTCAAGAGGGGGCAATATATTCTTGATTTGTAAATTGTACTCACAGATACATCCTCAGTCACATTAGTTCCCTCCTAATATTGGAGGTCAATTAGGAGGGTACTCCTGCTGCAGGGAAAGTATCTCTGCAAGTCCAACTTGCTTGTGGCCCCCTCCAGAAACTTAGAAGCTACACCACTGCAGTGCACAAAAATTGATGACAAATAGCACTTGGCTGGGTATTTTTGTCCCATTAGTTAGGGACCTTCAATGTAAAGTCTTTCATCATTTGGAGCTTGTAACACAGATCTGAGATGGTCCCTACAAAAATATACATATGTGCGGTATTGGACACATCCACTCGTGTTTATGTGTCAAATTTCGTGCAAACACGCTTTCATGCTTGGATATGTTAAATTTGGATGGAAATAAACCTGGATATTTGCTTTTCTCTTTTTAGCCGCATTATTTGGGGACTGGCCATCGATTCAGTCGATGCAACACGTCGAGATCTGGAAAAGATCATTGACACAGGAAGAGACTATGTTGGCGGAATGGTTGTGTTAGAAACTCTCCTTGAAGGTTTGCGGGATATAACTTCACTCATACGGAAGGCCAATGGTCACATATATATGTCTTTCTTGCTCTCAATGAAATAATCAAGGTGTGCATGTCAAGCACCCTCTATTGCTAGGCAAAGGCATACATCACAAGCGTATTCCCTTGACAGCCAATCATAATTCAGGAAATGGGAATATCCCTAACCTATCCAAAACGGTTATTTGCAAGTATCTTCACAAATATTGGTTTTTGACCTATTATGTCAAGGTAAGCTGCCGTAAGCAGAATATAAATATTGGGTTTCCTGTCATTTTGAGCCAAATTGCAGTCTCCAGGACAAACGATTACCGAGTTATGACATTTTTGACGAATTTTTCGGTTATTTTGACCTTCTGTCGGAAAAGTGAAGTGTGCGTGAGGTAGGAATTGTTCGATTTGGCTGAAAATGCACCAGAATACTATTTAGATCTAGTCTCAGCTCCAAAAAAAAGTCAGGCTTGATATTCAACATATATCAGTTTCATGGGGCATCAGCCACGCCCTAGTAGTTATATCACTGCTACCGTAATACGGGGTGAATAGGGACACTGGGGTGAATCGGGACAAGCCAGGAAATAATCTTTGTCTTTAAAAAGCAATAACTTCCACTTGTTACAGGAACTTGATTTTTTAGTAGATATTCCAATAATGATTCAGATGGATTTTTATGATTCTACCTGCAGGCGGCTACGAGCTGCAGCACCTCAAACATTGCCCTGAATACTTTAATTTTCACAAACTGGTCAAAACTTGGCTTGAACCATCAAAACTATAAAAGCTACAGACACACAATTCCCACAAAACTTCAAGTATATAGTTGTGGCCTATTACGGGAAAAATTATAAACTTTGCACTGACTATATTCAACTGGCACTAATGCACTTTCAGTTTCAGAGCTATTTTAGTGTAATTTGCCGCCCTTAGTAATAACCCCAGTAATAACTGAAGAAGCGAAATCAGTGGTAGAATGTTATAAAAATGATGTTGGAGGGGTACTACCCTGTTTAAAAATTATTTTTATCTTGTAGAAATGCTATAGGAGTGTCAAACTCTGCCAAAATTGTGATAAATATGCACTTTTGCAACCTGATCAAAAATGATGTGATATAACATCAAATAAAGGCAACAAAATAAAACTTGTATGCTCCAAATCAATTTAAACATTTTAAGAGACCAAAAGAGTTGCTGGGATGTGATATGTTGTCTGTTTGGTCATGGGTTTGGATCCAAGTAAAAGGCAGAGTTACAGAGCTGGCCCAAAAAGCCTTACTAATTTCCAATTCAGCTTATTTTCATGGATTTTGGGTTTTACAATTGTTGAAATTGGCATCATTTATTGTTGATTTAGTCAAAGATTACTTATCACTTGTAAAATTAGCAGATGACTAAATTGTTGTCCATTTACAGTGATTTATTACATTTCGTTAAAAACGTAATATTCTACACATAATAGACTTCACATTTTACTAAGAGTGACTTTTTGGGTACTAAACATGTTTTCTAATGTTTATCCATAAGTATAAATCAATTAAACAGGGTAGGGAGCACTAGTTATTTAGAATAGTCCCTGTCCCGATTCACCCTAAGTGAGGGGTGAATTTAATTGGGACATTGGTTTTCTCAGCCTGTATCCTAGAAAAATATAGATATCAGTTAATGCTGTCAGGGATGGTTAAATCTACGGCATGGACATATATTTTGAGACAATACTGAGAATTATTGGAGGTTTTGGGCCCATACTAAGGCAAGAAAAGGGCCAAATCTGTCCCTATTCACCCCATATTACGGTATTGTGCTATAGGCTACCGATAGGCCCACTTGCCTGAATTTCATTATCCAGTTTTTCAGAGTCTTTGCCCGTGTTTAACTTTTTTTGGGGGGGGGGGGGCCTGGCATTGAGGATAACCCTACCGGCGGTACTTCAATTGATTTTACTGGCTTCAGAGTAGTGTGCTTAATAGCCGAGGGTATGCTGCTGAGCAGCCTATGTTTTAGCTTGCTTTACCACAAAACTAATAAAAATCTTCGGAGCCTCTAAATCACCTACAAAAAATCCAAAATTTAGCTGTAAGACATTTCTATCATTGGAACAAAGTTATCACTACTTCAGATCAAGATATTGACTTTGGTTTAAACATATTTATTGGACCTTTGCCAACGCGTTATACGGCTCAATTACAGGTTCAGAGTGTTAGAGTATGACTTATACTCTTTTCGAAGCACTACCTCATGCAAATGTGAAATTGATGATTTGGCTTTTCAGAAAGTCAATCGACCGATGACTGTGAGAAACGTCCATGTTTCAACAATGAAGTTTGCCAGCAGCTCTCTACTTGGCCAGAATGTGTATGTCCGCCTGGGTTCGGAGGGGCCACCTGCAATATAGGTTAGATATTTTTACATATTTCAACAAATTTTATAGGGAAACACGGATATCCAGCAATATATGCGGTATCCGGCCGGATATTGCAATTTGCAGGGTATCCGGTATCCTGCAAACTTAGGGTGTCAGAACCGGATTATCTTGGATGCTCAAAAGTAAGTGAAAAGCTAAGAAAACTTTTTTAATTATTACAAGAATGTTACAAGAACTAAGTCAAAAACATGATGTAACCATCTTTAAAATTTGTTTACAGAAAATAATGAAAATCATTCCGTCAGAGAAACAGTCCTCCTGCCGGACATGATATCTCTCGCCTGTCAGAAAAATTTTTATAATCGTCTGCGAAACTACTTTTTGCATTTGTTTATATAAATCCAGGGGCGGACTGGCTGCATTTTGGGCCCGTGGCAAAAATTTGTCTGGGGGGCCCCTAAAGTTCCTACCATTGGTGACTTCGGTGTTATTTCTATCAGAATGGGGCCCCATATGAGACTGTGAGAGGCTTCTGTTCTATTCAATTAATTCTGTTTCATCACAAAGTCATTAACATGATGGCAAATTATTGCTTTTAAGCCTTTTCTTTTACTTTTTTATCTTTTGACATCTTGAATGGGCCCCCTGAGAGGATGGGCCCGTGCCCCGTGGCAGCTGCCATTCTGCCACATAGGTCAGTCCGCCCCTGTATAAATCCGGTTCCTACTATCAGGTTCCTATTCCCTATTCGGTATCCGGAAGTCAGTGTCGCCTGATTATCCGGTATGCAGTATGCGTCCAGAATTGACTGCTGGGAACAGGGAGCAGTCATTTGAGGGAGCAGTGCTTTAATTTTACCAAATATCGAAAATGATATTGTGAGACAATTAAGAAACCCCTAATATCGATGTATGACCATTGTTCCAATAGAATTTTGCCCTAATTGTATTTATTCAATTTTTTTTTCTTTTTAATTTCAGACCTTTGTGAAACCAGGCCCTGTTTTAATGGTGGCACATGTGTCCGGGTGCAAAGGTACAGACATTGCATTTGTCCCTTGGCTTTCACTGGAGATAACTGTTCCTTAGGTGAGGCCCCCATATGTGCCAGTTATATCCCGCGTTTGAGTGAATATGTGATATATCCGAGGCGTAGCCGAGGATTATCACATATTCACGAAAACAAGGGATGTAACTAACTTATACCTTAAACAAAACAAAATAAAACAAAACAAAGAGATTTTAAAAAGAAAATAAAACAAGAAGGATTTACGAAAAGAGGAAGAAAACTGCTACAAACAATTTGCCAAGTGGGATTAATCTACTAACATGAAAGTATCAGTTGAAGAAAAAAAATCCAAATGGAATCACAGTTGACAATTATATGATATGAAATTTATACATATTCTGATCATTTTCTTGGATATACAAGGCTAATGCATCTGAAAGGTATTTGAAATTTTCAATCACGCACTAAAAAGCATCCCTTACATTTTTAGAATTTGGTTATAAATTTAGAAAACAACTGATTTTAATACTGTGGACCTTGACATTGTGTTAGTTACTTGAAATGCATGGATATCTCCCAATTACTACCTTTAATATATATGCTCAAATAACATACATGTGTAAACACCAAAGCTTGAAGACCGTGCTGCCTGGATCCAAAAGATTGATTTTAAAGACAATAGTTTGTAATAAGCTAATTAGTTGCAAAATTATTATGAAAAATGTTTGGATTGGAAATTTAAAAAGAAACAGTTAGAATTTTAAAAGCGGAAAAAAAAAAATCCCCCCCCTCGGAAAATGTGGGGTGGATGTTTGGAAAGAAAATTAATTTGACAAAAAAAATTCTAAAAAAAAAATTGGGTTATACAATTTGCAATTTGGGGGGGGGGATTTTTGAGAAAAAATCAGAAAACAAAATTTGGAAGGGGGGGGGGAGAGGGAGTTGTAAAAAAAAAAGTTTGGAACAAAAGATTTTCTTGAAAAATTTAGGGGGAGGAAGAATTAAAAAAACAGATTTAACAGGGAAAAAAGCAGGCAAACGAAAAAATTGTGGAAAAAAGTTAAAAAATCAGAAGAATATATGCATTTGGATAGTTGGGGATCACCATCAGATATAAAGGGGGGGGGTGGTGCTGGGAATTTTAATTTTCCAATTGACAGGAAATCATTTATTTCATGATAACAGCAGCAGTAATTAGGCCTATTTATTTTTAGTGAATGATGTCCTAAAATATTTCTTTTTGAATTAAACAATACCATTTTAAGAAATACCTCCACCACCAGCAATTATTTTATATATTCAAGACGACTCTATAGGAATTATTTATTTCACCTAAACTGGACAAGAAGTTATCTATAAAAAAATTCCAAGCCTCCTCCTCCTCCTAGAGATCCAATATGGTTGACCCCTTATCCTTATTAGTTGTGTTCTTGACATTAGAAGGGGGTCAAATTTAAGGATTTACGGATTTGTCTCAGGCGTTTTGTTTTATAATACTTTTGTTTAATTTTCGTTAGTAATTCACTGTTTGGTACAGTTTTGCTGTTTGTGTTTTGAGCTTTGTTAAACAATGAGGCTTATATATTCTATATACTCCCATGGGCGTATAAGTGAACAACAAAGAATATATGAAATATACCAGCCAAATACAGGCTTCTGATTGGCTGCTGGCTCATAGGTGTGGTATAATATCTTTTATCATTATCATTATGATTAGATTTATGTGACCTGCCCTCAGCACAACAGGGCAGATCACATTTCAGTTATTATTTTTGTTTATCATACCTCCGCCATGAAAGCAGAGCTGTCATTGGCTGAGAGCTGGTGACATGTCAGTCATTTTTTTAGTTTATAACACCTCACAGATGTAAGTTCTTCTCTGATTGGCTGAAGTGAGGTCACATGACATGCGTCAGCAATGACCGATGACCCAGCAAAGGCACTGTTGCCCAGTCAACAGTTCATGCCCAACTGTTGCCCTGTCAACAGTACTTTGTGAATTCTTTAAAAATATAAAATTTTCCAACAAAAAAGTAATTTTCCAAGGAAAAGAAAATTTTCAAAAAATTTTTTTTTAAAAAAGGAGAAAAGTAAGTTCTTGCACTTGAGAGGAGCTCTTATAAAACAATTATTGACTGATTAGCCTTGCCGACAATGTGGCAAGTATCATCCTCCTATATATTTGTCTAGACCCATGCAATGTAAGGCAGGATCTCAACTATGGCTTACCTGACTTGCCTGAAACTCAGCCACACATTCTAAATATGTCTGGTCTCATAATTATTAAGCGGGACTTTTTCTCTTCTTTAAAAAACTTTCATAAAATAACCAGTGAACTCAAGACAAAACATCAGACATACAAGTAGGCTTACCCAACATCTTCCTCCTTGTCATTCATGTACTATGTTAACCATAGGAAAAAAAGCTTCTGTGATGAATATCGTGTTTTCCTATTATGAATAATACATTTTCCCTAATTTCAGAGGGGGAAGGTATGTTATATTATGCTGTTCTCAGTTTGAATGACATCAAAAGAGTCCCTGTGTCCGGTGGTGTCCCTAAATCGCTCAATCTCAGCAAACCTCACTGTGATACGCCATATGGAATTGCGCATGATCAAGTGCACGGTTGTATCTACTGGACCAATACAGGATTAAATAAAGGGATAGGAAGGATTTGTCAAGGCAACGTCAGCTCTGTCGCATTACCAGGTAAGATAAGATTTTGGAATGGCGTTCATTTTACAAGAAGGTACAGGTTTTTTTCTGACAAAATAAATTGAAGCGCATAAGTAATTATACCATAATCTACGATTCAGACCTATTATTAATAAATAAATTTTTGCTTATTTTGTATTTTGTGTAGAACATAAAATCTTTTTTTTTTGTTAGCCTGAAATTAGAGGTGCGATATCAATATTAACTAGAAATCAGGTAACCGCGAAGCGGTGACAAAACTTCACCTATCATAGTAATTATTGGCAATGAAATGAAAGTGAGAAAACACGGAAATGATATTGGAAATGACATTGGAAATGACATTGAACTTAAACATGAACTTGAACATGAACTTGAACATGAACTTGGACATAACTTAACATGAACTTGAATATGAATGTTATTGCACACGTCTTGCACATGTTATATTACATGCAATATCACACACAATATCACATGCAATGTTATACAGTTATCGCACAGCACCTAGTGCAATATCAGTTTTTATGGCACCGAGGTGACTAATATTGCACAAGTGCATATTTTGCACATATATATGGAAGTACTCATAAACTATCTGTCCATGGACTAGTTGTGATGTGAAATATATTCAGTAGACAGGTAAACCCTGCAATAAACCCTTACTGAAACATGTCAATCGGTTTGTGGCCATAGGCTGACTTATGCACTCACTGATACACTCACTGAAACAACAATATTCTGAGGGTCAGGGATTTCTTAAACTGTCAGAGCTACAAGAAAACATTCAGAGAATGAAAACATGAGAAGAATTTCAGCTTCATGAATATATATATATATAGAAAATAGCATGGACCAGTACTGGGACCTATACATGGACCAGTAGATGGACAAGTGCATGAACAGTACACGGACCTGTATATTGACCTGTACATTGACCAGTGCATTGACCAGTACATCAACCAGTGCATGAACCAATGCATCAATCAGAACATCAACCAGAACCTCAACCAGAACATCAACCAGAACATCAACCAGTACATTAACCAGTACATTAACCAGTACATCAACCAGTACATCAACCAGTGCATCAATCAGAACATCAACCAGAACATCAACCAGAACATCAACCAGAACATAAAACAGAACATCAACCAGAACATCAACCAGTACATTAACCAGTACATTAACCAGTACATTAACCAGTACATTAACCAGTACATCAACCAGTACATTGACCAGTACATTGACCAGTACATTGACCAGTACATTGACCAGTACATTGACCAGTACATTGACCAGTACATTGATTAGAGTTACTGCTCATATTGGAATTTTAGGAATTTCATGGTAAAGTTCTTCTCTAAAGTTGTGAAAACATTTGGAAATGACTGCAATTTCTGAAAACATGCATATATTTAACAGTGGTTTAACTAGCTCTTCCACAATACCTGCCGTGTTTCATGATCCTAGCAGACATCCCTCACCATCTAGCATACTGGTTGGAGGTGACACATCAGTAGTTCCATAAAAACCATGAATTTGTACAGTTAGTTGTATTGCGCATAGCAATGGGCCTCAACTGGGCTGCAACTGGGGGCAAAGCCTTAGACTGGTAATTTGATAATCAAGTTAAAATTACCAGAGAGGGCAGCACCTCTCAATTGCTTGACAAGAAAGTCACTGGACTCATGCAATTGAGAGTACTGCGAGCTACTGGGCAGTGCTGACACATTCTTCATTTTGCAGGTTATAAGCAAGCAATTGCAGTAGATCCAGCACACGATCTTGTGTATGCTACTGACACGTCGAAGGACACCATTGAGATTATCAATTTCGACCAAGGCACAAGCAGAACCCTAGTCAGTGGTATAACTGACCCCTATGAAATTGCGCTGGATTCCAAAGGAGGGTAAGAAATATTTACTTTTAAAATTCCTGATTGCAGAAGAGTCAATCACTCAAACCAGTCTCTGAGAAATGTTGCACTATAAGTCAACCACTGAAAAATACACTACTGGTCTCGCTAACTGTATATATATGTATATAAAATTATGTTTGATGTGTCAATCTGTTAAAAGATTCTTAAGGAGGTGACCATTCAATTTCAAGGGGCTGCGCCCAGGTGAGATGTAGTTCATGAAGATGGTGAATTTGATGAATGTTCATGAATAGTTCATCAATGTCCATCAAGATTAATCAAAACTAGTTCATGAAGAGTTCATCATCTCAGGTTCATGAACTTTGATGAATTATGATGAACCTCAGATGAATTATGATGAACCTCAGATGGAAAAAAAAAATTTGTGAAATCCCTCTGCGGTGGTTCACGAATGTTCATGAAGTCAATAAACTTCATGAATTTAAATGGCCACCTTCAGGATAAAGTTGAAACTAAACTGTCTATAAACCTTGTGGTTTGATTCAGAATTAAAATTCTCATCACTTCTTGAGAGAAAAAGAGCATGCATGGCTAATGCTTGCAGTTTCTAAGCACATCAATTGGATGATTACCAATATCATGGACATTTTTCACAAAATCAACAAGTTACATTCTCAGGATGCACTTGATGGTGTCATGGATTACTTTGAAAGTGCTCGGGACTGACAACAGTGTGTATGTGATACAGGAAAAAGCAGGAGGCATAGCTGAGCTGCTGAGGGACAAAACTTGCTCAAGGACAATGTGCTCAAGGACAGTGTGATGTCATAATTCATGCTATTCATTCAAGTGAGTTATTTAACTGAAATTTTACATTCAGGCATATGCGATTTAAAAGACTTTGCAAGCTGATTTATGCTAGGTTTCAGGTGTCTTTTGTTTATATGTACATGTACTTTAAACAATGTGATGAACTTTTGATGAACTTTGATGAACCATCATGGTATGTGGTCCATGAACAGTTCATGAACAGTTCATGAACGTTCATATAACTGATGCATTGATGATTAGTTCATGAATGTTCATGAACTGATACATTGATCATCAGTTCATGAAGGTTCATGAACTGACACATTTAATGATTAGTTCATGAATGTTCATGTTCATGCACCTGTCCCGTTTTTGTTGTTCACAAATAATTCATGAAGATTCGTGAACCATGAATCAATGAATAGTTCATGAATGTCCATGAACTGATACATTGATGATCACTTCATGAATGTTCATGAACTGACACATTTAAGATTAGTTCATGAATTTTCATGTTTCATGCACCTGTCCCATTTTTGTTGTTCATGAGTAATCCATGAACGTTCATGAACCAAGATTAATGAATCTTGATTAATAGTTATGGTACATTCTTGACAATTGCTTCATGAATGTTCATGAACTGACAGCACACACATTGACTCATGTGTGACTTAGTGAATACTTCATGAACTCTCATGAACCAAGGTCATCAAAGTTCATGAATATTTATCAAATATCAAGAAACATTTCCCTTGGGTAACTTGATGAATAGTTCATGAACATTCGCTTTTTCATGCACCTGTCCCATTTGTTGTTCACAAATATGCATGAACATTCATGAACAAGTTGACGGACTTTGATGAATGTTCATGAATTTTTATTCATGAATAATTCATGAATGTTCATGAATTATTCATAAACATCTCACCTGGGTCAGAGCAGAAGTTTTTTTAAATAAATAATTTCTTTTCAGTTTTGGTGATAAATTAAATCTTTTTTTTTTGTACACTGTAATTTCAATGAATGATTTCTTAATTGGGTATTTCTTGACAAGTTATTGCTTGATTTAGAAAGAATATTTGGGGACATGATACACCAAAAATAAAAAATTACTCCCTCAGTTAATGTTCTTTTGCCGTGAATGTTGAAATGCATCTCGTCATATATCAGCAACTATTGAACTTCCAAAATTGCTAAAACATTTTTAGAATCTACAAGTTATGTTTTTGATGATCATTTGGTTTGGGAGTTTTTTACTCAAACTTTTTGGCAAACTTAAACACTCTAAAAACTAGAATGTCTCAGAAGATGCCAAGAAAATTGGCATTCTGGCGTCATAATTAATTATGCGCATATTGAAATGTATCTCATCATAAATCAGCTGTCTTTTGAGTCTCAAAATCAATTGTTACATTTTTAGATATGTTAAGTGGTGTCTCTGATGTTGGATTTGGTTTGTGATTTTTTTCTCCTTTTTCTCAAACTTTATTGAACTGAATGAGAGAATTTCTAAAAGAGAAGTCAGAAATTGGCATTCTGGTGTCATAACTTGGTTTGTGCATGTTGAAATAAATCTCATCCAGCTATTGGACTCTGAAAAACAATTTTTTCATTTTTAGAATCCGCAAGAATACTCATTGATGATAGATGGGGTCTGACATTTTTTCGCAAACTTAATAGCAGACTTTTAACCCCCGAGAACAGGAATGTCTCAAAAAATCTAAAAAAAAATTCAACATTTTTGGGCTACTAAATGCTTGATCTTGAAAAAAACCTATACAACTAGGAGCATGAAATGTTCACCTAAAGTTTTTCTTTAATATAGGCATCTTTTGACATTGAAATCATTTCTCTAACACTAATCATTCTGGAGCAGTGAATTTTTACTTTATTGAAATTTTTATTTTATACAGTTTTGGTACAAATATTTAATTTCATGATCTTTTTGTGTCAAAGTTATTACATTTGCAACGATTTTGCCCAGTGAATGTGTTGGGCATAATAGTGAGCTTTAAGATGCTTTTTAAACTTTGTAAATATGTCAACTGGTTGCTGAGAAAATGGATTAACAGTGCCAGTTGATCTCCACAGTATGTGCATTGACAGTGAACTCTTCATGACGTTACGGTCACATCATTAGTGGTGCCACCTTGTAGATATCAAATTAAGGCTCCCCTTTGGCAGCTGTCTAAAAGAAGATGTTTAATTTATATTTAGATGGATTTACTGGGCTGACTTTCACAAACACCAAATTGGAAAAGCCAGAACCAATGGCACTGGACATGTGCCATTGGTAGAAAAACACTTCAGGTATCCTGCAGGTGTGGCACTTGGCCAAAACAGTAAGTGTTCTATTCTATTCTTGTTGATCATGTTGTAATTGTTGCGTAAATAGTGCTTGTTCTATTCTATTCTTATTGATTATGTTGCATAAATAATGGTGGGTCATTCCACAGTAACTGAGTTTTTTGTGTCACTCAAGCTGTTTACAGCAAAATCATAATATTAGGATTTTGTTTTTAATCATATGCCTTTCCCCTCCTTTAAAGAAGTTATTTTCATTGTTTAGTGGAAATTGTCAGCTACTGTGTATATTGTGCACCCTTGACAATATCTGAAAAATATCCAAAAATAGGGTTGTCACAGAAAATTCTTCTTTCAATTATCATACTTTTAAACCATGTCAAATCAATGTAAATATTTGAGGTGGATCTAAGTCTCAGGACAACTACTCCACTCAATCGGTCACAAACATATATCCCAAGACCGATTGAATTTTGCCTCTTCTGTGTATACTGTGGAAAACAAAATGACCTCGTCAGCAGAAAACATGTCACTGGTGTCACTCATTAAATAAAACATGGCTGTAAAAGGAATGCTCCCTTCTATCTTTGGTCTAAAGTACCAGGGGGCTCCTTCTGATGGACAGGCATCCATGATAACTACATATTTTGGCGTTATATGTTTTTTAGCATGCGGGGTGGCTATAAAGTGAGTTAAAATTAAGAGTATTATTTTTTGGTGTCACTGGTGTTATCCTCAAAAATAGTCTATAATTCTAGAATTTTAAAAAACTGCCTCAGACATAGGATATGTCCTGTTTACAGATATCAACCTTTGGCAACACCTGTTCAAATCATTGCATCACTGTGAGAGCGGAGCATTTGGTATTTTGGAGCAAATTGTCACTGGTGTTACCGTCACTGGTGTTACTCCAAAAGGGTTATCACTGGTGTCCAATGGTAATACCAGTAATAAATGGAGGCAGAAAATCCAATGTAATTCTTATTTAAATGGGAAATATTTCAAAAAATTATTAATTTTGTCACTGGTTTTACTTTTAGTCAATTGTGTTTCTTAACTTGTACTGTAACACCAGTGACAGATTTGTCTTAGTTATTGTGGAATGACCCTGGTAGAAACATCAATGCTGATCTGTGGAAAGAATTTTGTCAAGGGTCAGTCTAAATTTACTCTAAAAGGATGAAACAAACAAAAACTAATATTATGTATATATTTAAATCAAATGAATTAAACACAAAATTTTCATCAATATTGCTTTAGGAATGATGTAATGTTTGGAAATCACAAAGCAGGATATGGCTCATTTGTGAGCTGATCAGCTTGAACTTATGAATTAACAAATATGAGGTTTTAACACTTAACCTTTTGGCACATCAAGTACGTCTCAAATGAAGATGAGTGTAACAGGAAGCTGAGTGATAAATAAAAATAACGTGCAAGCACTTTAACAGTTGCTTGTAGATAGACTTAGTATCTAACTATCTATCTATCTTTGTCAATATCTATCTCCCTTTTTTAAAAATTACTTTCCTTCCTTCCTTCCTTCCTTCCTTCATTTGTTCATTTCTCCCTTCCTACCTCCCTTCTTTCCTTACTCTCTTCTTTGACAGTTTTTAATGAATTTGTAAACACTCATCCTGGACACTGCCAATCCCTTCACAGCAGCAGAGCCATCTCTGTGAGCAGACATTTTCGCGGGAAAAACATACATTTTACTTTGGAAAAATAAATTCGCTTGTGACGGAAGTGTATCAAAAGTTTTTCAAGCAAGATAAAATTGTGTCATCACTGTATGCTAAGTTTCAATATGATAGATGAAATAGTGCGATCTATTGAGTTGTCACAACCGTCCCCAAGATTCCTCCCGCAATACAGGTTGCAAGCAACCGTAAAAACTGAGCAAAATATTAAGACAAACATATAAATAGATGTATTGACTATGAATCAGATCATGCTATTCATAATACTTTGAAAGTAAAATAAGATAATTTTAGATATATGTATGGAAAAGGAAGCAGTAGCCAAAATAAGAATTTTTTTGTCTATCATTGAGACGAAAATTACGGAGATTCTGTTTCGTTTTTAAAAGGTAAAGAATAAATTGTTAATAATACACAGCTGCAAGTTAACTAATGGTGACAATGGTGATGACGTCACAAAGCTGACTGCACTGACAGCTGTCAACTATTTCCCTGCGTACCCAAAATAAATCCAGGGGTCCTTTAGTGCACTTGTGTGGTCATTTAAATGAGGAAAAATGATCCTAAAGCAAAGAAATTTGACACTCTTGGCCTAATGAGGTTGCTGCACATGAAAAAATTAGATAAAGTCCAATCCGAACGTGTCATTCGCAGTAACTTTAAGCCATTCCGAAGTCACCAGTAACATTGCCCTGGTTCTTTTTCAGATTCTCGACTCTATTTTTGTGGTGAACATTCAATCCAATCAATTGGAGTAGATGGAATTGGCTACCAGACTCACTTCCACGACAATGCACACATATTTCAAACCATAGCTGTTGACAGCCAATTTTTATATTTGAGATCAAAGTAAGTCTGAAACAGATAGTACATCTAGTTAGTCAGATAATAAGATAGATCATAGACTCATGTATTAGATTGATTGATTGAATGATGGATATATCTCAGGCAAGTAGGGACCAACCATGTAATGTTGGGGGGACTTTTCCTCGGCTGGAAATTATTTATTTCAAGGTAATGGCAGCCATAATTATTTATTTCAAGCACGCAAAGTCCCTGAATATTCATTCCCAAATCAAGCATCGCCTTATTAAGAAAAACCCCTTCTAGAAATGATTGATTTCAAAGCTGCCCAAAAAAGATTTTATTTCACCAAAACTGTGCAAAAAATTATTTATAAAAAAAACTCCAAGCCCCCCCCTTAAGATTAAATGGTGGCCCCTAATATTTTTGGCTCAATTTAATGTAACCTTTAGGTTTTAAAAGTCCATATACATGTATATATGGAGACATCCACGTGCGTGTATGTGTCAAATTTCACGCATGCAAGCTTCTAGGCTTGGATAGGTTAAATTAGAATAGAAATATACCTCAATATTTGCTTTTCTCTTTTTAGCCGCCTTATTTGGCAACTGGCCAACGATTCAGTCTATGCAAGAGGTCACGATCTAAAAGTGATCACTGACACAGGAAAAGACTATATCGGCGGAATGGTTGTGGTAGAAACTCTCCTTGAAGGTTTGTGGGAAATAACTTCACTCATATGGAAGGCCAATGGTCACATATATATGTCTTTCTTGCTCTCAGTGTAATAATCAAGGTATGCATGTCAAGTACCCTCTATTGGAGGCCAAAGACATACATCACAAGGGAATTCCCTTGACAGCCAATCAGAATTCAGGAAATGGGAATATCCCTAACCTAAGCAAATTTTGTCTTTTCGCAGAAACAACCACTCCTGCCACATCCACTCCTGCCGCATCCACTCCTGCCGCATCCACTCCTGCCGCATCCACTCCTGCCGCATCCACTCCTGCCACATCCACTCCTGCCGAATCCACTCCTGCCGCATCCACTCCTGCCATATCCACTCCTGCCACATCCACTCCTGCCACATCCACTTCTGCCGCATCCACTCCTGCCGCATCCACTCCTGCCGCATCCACTCCTGCCATATCCACTCCTGCCACATCCACTTCTGCCGCTCCTTCCTCAACAGAGTCAGGTCTTCCAACTCCCAAGACAACTACAAATGTGAGCATTGCAGTCAGTTATAAATACTCAATACTATGCATGTACGTTCTTACGAGGATTTTCCAAAGTTTTGTCTAACTTGTGATAGGTTTAACACCAACATAATAATATTTAGGTTGTTTACTACTAAGGAAATTTGCTCTTTGTCTTCTTCTATCATACCGTATTTTTTGTATTAGACGCCCATTCCGTTATAAATGCCCATCCCCATCCATCTAGCATTGATTTGAATCAAAATTCCGTCAAAATATGACCTCATCTTCCCTTTTATAATGCAAAAATGGGCCTTCACACTGTCAACATTCACAAGTAGCCATTTTCTAGCAGAAGAAATATTGAGCTCATTGTCCACTAGGGTGGCAGAAGTGCATGTGCTGCCCCTTGGAGTGGCTGGCTGCATTAAAGCAAGACTTGGCTAGATCGTGAAGGAATTGTCAACCATTGCGAGAGGAACATGCGAAAGCTTCTGACCACTTGCAATGTCTTTCAATAACCACAAACTCCTTGTTGATTTGATTTCTTAGAAGTCAACAAAGTCCAACTGCAGACAGCGCATTTTTCAACATAATTAGTACCTGGGAGCCCAAATGGTGTATGCAATCTTATTTTAATTTAGTTGATCTCATGATTGTTTTTACAATTCTTTCCAGATGTCTTACTAGTGGTTGTTCCAAACGTCTTAGTTCTCATTGTTGCCCTCTGCACCTACATCTTCTCTAAGAGGTGAGTCTCATGCATGAATAAATTGGGTCACAGAGGTTTTGGTCGTGGACTACAATTTTGTGGGTCTACAGCCTAATTCTATGAGCATTGTTCGGGTATCAACAAAGTGGTCAAGACAACTTCAGATTTCTAACAACTTTCTTGCCCAAATGTTTTGACTAAACTCAAGATCTGGACATTTTTTGCCAAATTATAACTCTGCAAAGAGGCCTGATCATGACTTGCGTATGTGTAAATATTGCATTAGACCTACTCTATCAGAGAAAAGTGCATGTTAGAAACCCCCGGACGGGATCTAGTTGTCAAAAATGCATGTTAGAACCCTCAGATGGGGATCTAACAGAGAAAAGTGCATGTTAGAACCCTCCGGATGGGATCTAGTTGTCAAAAATGCATGTTAGAACTCTCAGATGGGGATCTAACAGAGAAAAATGCATGTTAGAACCCTCTCGTCGAGATCTAACTGACAAAAATGATAGAACCCTTTGGTCAGGATCTAACTGTCAAAAATGCATTTTAGAACCCTCCCGTCGGGATCTAACTGACAAAAATGCATGTTACAACTCTCCGGTCAGGATCTGACAAAAATGCATGTTAGTACCCTCCAAATCAGTTTCTGACTTATACCAAGAGTAATAACAATTTTTTCTTTTCAGTGGAAAATGCAGCAAGTGCAGACCCAATCAGCTGGCTGAAATTGAGCTGCCCAAAAAGAGTGATGAGGGAAATGGAAGAATGGAAGACCAGCAGGAAGGTATGTATAAACATGATAGTTATGTTGTAGCATTATAAACATTTAGAAATTTTGAGGAATGCAGGAATTAACTGCTTTTGATTCATTTAATCCATTTAGCCTCATATTTTTGAAAATATCAACCAAAAAGGTATTGAATGCTTTATTAAATGTGCTTTGTTGATGCTTTACCTGAGTTGGTAAATTACATTCCTCTCTGCATTGTCAAATGTTAAAAGCATATAGAAGTCTGACTCAGTAACTCAATACCTACATATACCTCACACAGCTTTTGAGGACATGGAAGAAGACCATTATTGCATCAAAAAAGCAATTATCCCTCTGTATAACATATCTTTTTGCAGAATACTACAGAAATATCAGCTAATCTAACCAAGCGCTAAAGAGCAGTTTACTGGAATTGGCATACTTAATATTATAATGTTGATTTTGCTTTCAGACTATTACGAAATCATGCCTATTGATATTCCTCACCCTCCACCAAGGCCACACACTCGAACACAGAGTGCAGTTGTACCAAGGCACGACATTCTCAGTCCACAAAGACCTAACCTTCCCCCTGAATTCGGAACATATCTAACCCCGCCACAAACTGACCCTTCACAACCTCAGAGAGCCCAGGGGGGTGAATCAGAGCCTGAGTCCCAACTCTACAGTTATGCCACAGATACTTCAAATCAACCCAGACATCCCGCTAAGCCTAAGAGCAGGGCAGTGTATTTAACCCTAGTAGAAGGCCCTCTTGCATCACCAAGACCTAACCTTCCCCCTCAATTTGGAACATATCTACCCCCGCCACGAGCTGACGTTTCACAACCTGAGAGTGGTGTATCAGCGTCCCAACTGCTCAGGTACGTTTACAGATAGATCAAAATTATAGAAGTCTTTTCTTCTTCTTCTTCGTCTGTATTACTTCCCGCCTCTTCTTAGATGAACCTCCTTCTGGAGTTAAATCTTCGTTAAATACACAGTTTAAAAACAGTCAATTAAAAACGGTCAGTGCTTTCCCTGCTCCTCCGTCTGATTCTTCCCTCTGTGAAGTTTCATTCCTCTCAAGACTGATCTATGACAGCCGGTGAAGTCATTATCTTAGATGGCTAATTATTCATGACTCTCCTGCCGGGCTATCTTTGAGCATGTCAACAGTATTGAGAAATGTTTAGAATGCAATTGGCCAAAGCTTCATTTGTAGATATGTTGCAATCTGCAGCAAAGACCCAGAAAAAATTCAGCCTGCAATGTGCTGGCAAAAATCTGTGTGTTTGAAAAGGTCCTTCACAAAAATAGATCTGGCTATGTCTGTACTCAATACAGCTTGATGATTTTAACAGCGAATGTCATTGGGATCATCCTTGACAGACTAGTTTTTAAACATTTAAATGTTGTTCAGTTCTTTGTCTTTTCCATCCATTTGAAAATGACAGTGTAAATCAACTTGCTACAGCTTTTTTCGTGAGCTCTGGCCGTTGATAAGACGTATATGGCCATTTAAGTCACACTTTTACCTTCTTTACTGCAAAATTTGAAAGAAATCGTATGGATTGGATAGGGGAAAAGTTATATGAGGCCTAAATTTCCAAAGTCACTCTCATTTGGTGAAAAATTTGCCTTGGTGGCCAGGCTAAAAAGCTGACCCTGTTTATGTGAAGCAACTGATTTAATATCAGTAGACCTATTAATTTACTGTTACCTTGTTACTTTCTCCTGTCCCAAGGAGCCTAATAAATGCATAAATATGCGACGTAAAGCCCCAGTCATCCATCCTTGTTTTCACTGGCAGTAGATGTCATAAATGGACAGTGGATGCTCTGCATTGTGTTAGATTTTGGTTCACATTAATTGAATTTACCTCAGAACGTTGGAATGGTATATATTGTTTAAATAAGTAGTATACTTCACCGTGTGTTTGTTGATTGCCATTAAAAGTCAGGTTCGGCTATAGCAAATGAAGTTATTGGATAGTCTACAAAAGACACTGAGTTTGATAACCATCTGTTGAAAGTTTCATTCAATTATCTTCATTTTCAACAGAGTTATGAAGATCACAATTGTTGATCAGAGACCTTTTGTAATTACAATGCTAGAACATAGCAAATTATTACTTCATTTTTGGACTACAAAAATGCTTGTAACTTCTTTAATAATTGACATATTAATATTCAACAATCAAAAGATCTGGTGATTCGAATAAAAAATGCACCATAATTTACTAAAGCTTCCTCATTTCAAAGAAAACTTAGCTGATTGATTTCCAAATGTTTATCAGGTATGTAGGTATTGAGTTACTGAGTCAGACTTCTTTATTTCTGGGAAATGGGCTGACAAGCTAGCCCCCCAGCCCTCTTGGGCTTACAATTCACTTAAAAATACAGGTAATACAAAAATAACCATTGAAGGTGAACAATAACAATTTGAATTGAATAATTTGTCAGTATAAATAATTATACACATTTCACATATAAAATAACAATAATAACTATTGTAAAAAATACAAAATTTATTTATATTATAGGCAATTTAAAACTAAAAAAAAGTAAATTATTAACATATTTCTATTTACATGTATCATATTGGCATATCTGTTTAAATAAAATGTATATGTATTGCTTGTACTATAAGACAGCATATTGGCTATACTGCAAAGTTTGTTGTTTGCTCTATATATGAGAACCAGAAAAAAATATAAACAAGAAACTCCTTAATTAGGTCACTTGGTGAATACACAGTGTGATGGTTAAAGGTGCTTGTTTGTGCCGCCAGTCTGGCTGTGAGGTCATGGGTTCAACTCCAAACGCTGGAACTCAATTTGGTCCTTGAGATTCCACGTAAATATAACAAGGACTGTAAGAAGGGAACATTCTAGTTGATTTTTTACTAGAATAGCCAAATCTTTTGATTGCTCAACATTGAATTTTAATGCTTGTCATTTCAGTACAGAATGTCCAATACATTGATGGCAGCCTGTTAAGGAGATGTTTACAAATTCAGAAAGATGCTAATGAAACTAATTGGTTCAGTAAAGTAAAAAGCATTTTAAGCACCTGTAATATTGAATATGAAACCAGTAACAATACAAACTTAACAATCGACAGTATTTGTAGAAAGGTGAAATCAAAACTTTACGAATTAGAACAGGAACAATTATTCATTTCAATAAATGATAGTACTCAACAACCAAAACTTAGGACCTACAAACTTTTTAAGACTGATTGTAGATTAGAGCCATATCTCAGGCTGCGACAAAACCGTAAGATGTTAACAAAGATTGCCAGATTCCGGACTAGTTCTCATAGTTTACGAATTGAAACAGGTCGACATCAAAAACCAGTGACTCCTGCAGAAAATAGAATATGTGAAAAATGTCCATTAAATATGGTGGAGGATGAAATCCATTGCCTTATAGTATGCCCTGCTAATGAATCTTTCCGGGAAAATTTGTTCTCGACAGCTGCTAGATTTATCAACAATTTTCGGTCTTTAAATGATACTGACAAATTTACATCAATAATGAAAAGTAAGGAACCTGACCTACTAAATATACTAGGGAAATTTTTACTTCAGGCTGACGTTTAAAGCAACATATCTCCTACATCCACACGGTCATAGAACACTATTGTGATTATTATGAAAACAATAATAATAAGCTTACAATTTACACTTTAATTAAAGGAATTAATTTTAACATTTAATGAACTTATTATTATTATTTTTTTTAAATCTTTTTATTTTCTTATTATAGTATTCTGGTATTGTTAAAGCAACACTATATGTAATTTGATGCCTGTCTTGTAAATAATGTCTGGAATATGAAATATCATGCATGGTCAATTAATCTATATTTGTTATCTTGTATGTCTGTTGCTCAGGTTTTAATCAATTGGAATTTTACTTTATTACTATTTGGGTGGCTGGAACCTAGTTTGCATTTCTTTAAATCATGTGTTTGGTACTCTTTTATCTGAAAGTTTTATTACTCATTCTTGAATTTTAGCTATTTGTTGCATATATATATAATTAATGTTTTGTATATAGTTAATATTGCATATAATTAATATTGTTTGATTGTATATATTTTATATTTCCATTACAAATGACATATGTATCAACTGTGATATTTGTAGATGTCAATAAAAGAATATATATTAATATAGCATACTGGATATCTTATAGTGCAATTGAATGGGTTTCTAGTCCAAAATTTAAGATTTTATGATAAACTAGGTCTCTTCGCAAACAGCAAACGGCACACCGTGAAAAGGATATGATTGCATGATTTGCCACATGTAGATAATGCTTGATCTAAAAATGGAGAATTTCAAAACATATTGTGTCATTTTTTTCGTTACAATCCTATAAAATGCATATAATGTACTGAAGCACCCTATACAACTTCAGATTCTGCTGCACCCCAGTTCCGGGGTTATATGAACACTTTTAAAACACAGGTTATCCCAAAATGGTTTAGTCATTTTAGTGATATTGTATCAATTCTGAACCTGAGTTAGATAACTGGATTTAATTTACGGAACTCACGTTACAATATGTCAAAATATTTTGCCAGTAACCCTGTTAGAAGAAAAGTTTAAAGGGATAACCACCTTTGGGTGTGCTAAGTGTTCAATCTGGTACAGCAGTTTTAAAGCAACCCTGTGGTTGTTTGTCAGCACCCCATCATAGGAGTTTGGGAGAGAAGCGGGGGGGGCGGGGAGGAGTGGTCGCCAAAGTTTGGGAAACAACTAGATTCGGACAAAAGACTTAAAGATTCGGACAGACGATTAGATAAACACTATTGAAAATTAATGATTTCCAATCTATTTTATTTAAAATTAAATCTTGATCTTATATTTGGGTAAGTGTTACTCGCCACCCCCGCGCCAAAAAATCATGCGTGCCGTGCACCTATGACCCCATGTACATTTTCTTTGATAGCGTCACAAAGTATTGTGTTATTTTCCAGGTATGACGAGCGTGCACCTCCCCCACTTCCAGAAATGCCTGCACTGCCCCCTATTGGAATTGAAACTCAGTCACATCCTCCATCAGATGGATACACCTATCCAATCGAGAATTCTCACACATCCGACAGATACAACCAAATCCCTGAGTTTCCACGCATCGATATGAAAACTGTCAGGTATGGCTCGAATATCTTTGGTACCCTGCATCTGGTATACGGAACTCCTTGCCGGAGCACCTCTCTATTATTACGAACCTTAACACTTCTAAAAACATGATCTGGCAATGGAATGGTAAAACTTGTGCCATGTGTAGAAACTAAGGCCGCACACAGTTGATTCTTAGCTTCGCAGACCCGCTGACACAATAGATTTCCTGCCCGTTTGAAAAAAAAACAACTTTTTTTGACATTATCAAAATTATTTTTTTGTCCTACCGACCGACCCTAGAAAAAGTGCCTTGAGGGGATCCGAGAAGCTAAAGATTAATTATTTGTGGCCTAGCCTAGTGTATAAGACTGTAACATGTGACTGCCTTGCTCCTGCCCTCAGTGGTATTTTAAGTGCATTTTGCACCCCACGAGAGACCGCTTCATGACCGCAGAAGAATCGTTCTTATAACGTGCGTAGTGACCACTGTACTTAGAAATCTGTTGTTCTCTATGGTTCTCAGCAGTTATCTAAACAATGTTGCAATCGCTGGCAAGTTGTGCAAAATTAAGCCATTCCGCTGGTCTTTCCCCGTATAAAGGGGTTGTTATACTGATGCCAGCATGAAGGCACTTCATTCAACCATAGTTGGTAGGGGAAGCCCTCTTGATCTGGATCTGGATAATTACTCAACATTGTCTCATGGATATTTCGCTTGATTTTGAAATTTAGTCAAATGTCGCTTGCCACCCCCCTCCCCCAAAATTGCTTGCGCCGTACACCACATGCACATTTTCTTTAATAGCGTCACAAAGTATTGTGTTATTTTCCAGGTATGATGAGCGTGCACCTCTCCCACTTCCAGAAATGCCTGCACTGCCCCCTATTGGAATTGAAACTCAGTCACATCCTCCATCAGATGGATACACCAATCCAATCGAAAATTCTCACACATCTGACAGCCCCTATTTGGAATTAGCCAACGATAATAATTATGATGATATTTCCTCGTATACCCATCTATGACCGGCCGTAGAGTTTTTTTAAATTTTGCATTTTAGTTCATTGGAAAATAAATCATATGTATATATATATACCTGTATGAAAAAAAAAATTGGCTAGTCATAATTATATTTCACTTGGTCCAAATAAACTTGAAACTTGAAATCAAAACTGGCATTTCTTGAATTAAAACGCTGTTTTTATGTTGAAACTTATGACATGTTGTGAAGTGTTCATGAATGTATATATATGCATAACCCTGTTATAAATACTTGTATTACTTCATGCAAATCATATTTATAAATCCATTTTCCTTATAATGTTTCAAAATCTATTTTTTTGATATATTCTTCTTATGAGTTGCCGTAGAACAGGGTAAAGTTGGCAATCCAGGGGAAAGTTGGCCGGCCATTTTAACTCACTTAATGGAAGAAATGCCTACTTTTCTCGGTCATACATGTATCTTCGGCCAATTTGTCCATTTGCACATACACTATTACAAGGAGTATATATAAATTGGAAAAAGACATCTTTGGAGAAAAATTATTTTGGAGGAAGAAAGTTGGAATTAAACATTATGGGGGAAAAAAAGTTGGGTAAAAAAGTTTGTAAAAAAAAAAAATTGAAAATTACAAGTACACCATAAATTTGGTGTGTTTACCAAATTGCATATGGGTATGCGATACATGCACTCTAAAAAATGTTGGAACAAAATTGGTTTTTTAGATTCAAAATGGTTTTTTGAAAATTTCAATGCAAAACCAACATGGATTTTTTAAAAAATCCATGTTGGTTTTTTGCATTTAAAAATCCATGTTGGTTTTTTGCATTGAAATTTGGTTTTTCAAAAAACCATTTTGAATCTAAAAAACCAATTTTGTCTGAATTTTTTCTGGTTAGATAGTGGGCTTTTAAGGGGATAACTATATATGGTGCATCGGCTGGAGACTACTCAGAGGTAGCTGGTTCGAATCCCGGTCGTTTTGGCAGGTGGCATTGAGGTGAGATCGTTGACTGGAGTTTGTCAGAATCTCAATAAAGTTAGGGGATATAGTTTCGGAAGTTGGGTATAATAGGTTGCTCCTAAGCACTTGGCACTTGGCTTGGTGGCTGGCTCAACAGCTCAACTGGTTAGATAGAGGGCTTTTAAGGGGACAGTATCACAGGATCTTCCTTGTGTTTGGCAATTCACAGTTAATATCAAGATAGCTGAACTCAACAGCATTATACTCCACCAAGACAGTTTTCTATTGTCTTTTACCGTGGTATAACCAACAGATTTGTTAGTTATACCACTGTTGGGGATTAAGTTAGTACTTTTTCTGCAAACAACGCACCTAAGACCAGGTGTCCACTTGGGCCAGGACAAGACCAGGAAGGGTTGGGGAAGCGAATTTGGCCATTTCAGCGTATCTTCAGCATCAGATGCTCCATTCCTGAGACCATCCGCATTCAGTCTGCAGACAGGGTGCAGAACACTTCAGGAAGGATGAAAACATGGGACAGGACAATTAGGAAGCCCTCCAGACAGCATGAGGAATTTTATCTGGTGGCAGATCGAATGCCATTTTTTCTAATTTTTCTTGACATGACATCTTGTTCTTAGCCATTTTGCACATATTTCAGTGCTTTCCTGGGACCTTCTGCGTGTTGTCTGCACCTTCCTGACACATTCTTCATGCTGTCCACGCTGTCCTGACACCTTCAGCGAGCTGTCTGCAAGGCTTCCCGATGTTCCTCACTGTTCCTAATAGCTTCTTGGTAGTTTCAGCATTGGTTCCTCAATACTTCATCATGCCTTCAGCGCCTTCAGCAAACCTTCAGCAAGCCTTCCTGAACATTCCTGAAGCTGTCAGCAGCGCAGAAGGGTCCAGGACAGCTTCAAGAAGATGCTGAAGGGTTCCTGAAGGGTTCAGGAAAGCCAGGAAGCCTTCAGGACAAGGTCAGGACAACAAGGACAAGTCGCTGAAGGTTCCAGGAAATCAATTTCAGCGTCCAAATTTTGCTCTGGAGCAAAATTTGGACGCTGAAATGTTTGCCTCTGCATAAGGCGCTGAAGCACCAGGAAGGGTTCAGGAAATACAAGGACAGCATGAGGGAGGCTTCAGGAAGACCAGGACAACGTGCTGAAGGGATGGGGAATTGTCAATTTCACTTTCCTGATGGTTCCTGGTCTTGTCCTGGCCCTAGAGGACGGCCCCCATTATTAAAGAGACCACAAAGCAACAAAATTTAGTTACAAATTCTTCAGGAGTCATATATGGAGTATAAGTCGCTTACACAAATCGTTTTCGGTGTATAACTAACATTTCAGGGGTTGTTGAAATAATATGCCCTCGTTAAATAACCACCTGAAATGTTCGTTATACACCTGAAACTCGTTGTATGACCTATACGTAACCAATAACATATGTACAAGCTGTCTACAAGTGGGTTGCTGTTTCATTGCCATTGCTTTTTCCAGCCTTGGCAAAACATATGCTGTCATATGTTGCCACCTAGTGGCAAGTGTGAAATTCCGCGAGATCCAGTGAGCGGTCCACATAAACTGAGTGTGGGGAAGAAACCAGGGTTGCTTCTGAGTATGCTGATGGCCTTTTCAACTTCCTTATAGAATGTGATTGCCGAGTCTTACTCTGGTTTGCCTCAATGTGGAATAGAAACTTTGTGAATGTGCCATGGAATTGGAACTATTTCTTTGGAGCTGCAAGGCTGAAGCATACAAAACTAACTTTGTGCCAGGTGACATCAGCATGCAGTTGGCATTATCGCCAGACTGATGTACAAGCTAAAATAATTGTTTGTGACTGGATGCGTTGTAAGCTTATATGTGTAATTGGTTACCATAGTTTTGTTTGATCTTTTATTTGCTAGCACAAGGATGATCTCAGTCAATGACGCAAATTGTACGGATACATAGTTATTGGATGGATAAAAAGAAAGTATAGATATGTAGATGCATCAGAGCATGGTAGTATTGTTTTTAAAGATGGAGTAGACAGTTTTAGTACTTTAAGGTAAAAATAATGCGGCATACTGCGATGTTTTGACAGAAATGTGCTTTGCGTTGTCAGTAAGCCAAAACATTGATTGACATGCATTACAACATCTGTCTGCAAGTGACTGCTATTTAATTCAAAACTAAATTAAACCTTCAAACACTGTTCAGTTTAGACCCTCAAGCCTATATTACAGTCTGCCACTTTGATATAGAAAAATAGTTGACTATTGCACTGTGAAAATGACAATTCATGTGTCATCATGCTAATGATTTGTCATGATCATGCCCAGTACTTTCAATGTTAATTTGATTTAAGGATCGAGACTTATCCTGCTTGTTGGTAACAGCCAAACAAAAGGATCATGCATCTGATTTTCACTCTAAAATCAGTTATGACAAGTCTAATGGCCTTCTTTGATCGTGACTACTCAAACAGACAAAACTTCTCTCACACTTTACCTTGCTGGGTTGGTCTAAATTCATCATCATACAAATGCCATGCTTTAGCGTGAGCCAGGAGCAAGTTGTGTCCTGTTATGTAAGGTTCTTCGGCTGGAGAATTTCTGCCGGGAGCTTTAGCTTTTGCGCCATAACCGAGATATGTAGTGCACCAGGGTTCGTTGAAAGTGATCCAATGCTTCACCTGGAGGGTCATAATGATATTATTGATAATTTGATATCAGGGGATGACCATTTAATATCAAGGGGGGATTAGACATTTTTTTTATATACAATTTCTTGCTAAGTTTTGGTGACATAAATAAATTCTTTCTGAGTATTCTTGAAATAAATTATCATTGCCACCGTTACCGTGAAATAAATAATTTCCTGCCAAGAAAAAATCCAAGCCACCCCCTGATTCTTAAATGGTTTCCATTTTATGTGTATAATTATTGTCATAGATTGACCAAATAAAATGATAAGTTTTGAAGAAAATGTATCATTATACAATCATGTATTGAGATTTTTTTTCGATAAAATACTATAATTCCAAGTAATTCTATGGTTAGAATAATTATTTCATATCATATGCAACCCACCTCAATTATTTTTATATATTTGTATTGAGATATGTTTTTAACCCTTACTGGAATGAGCAGTCCAAAAAAAACAATCCTGTGATTGTGACGTCATCAGGGACAACAGCATATTATTATCCACTTGCAGGGCCGTTCACTAGAGCATTAGCAAAATTTTGAGGGCTGCTGATTTTCCATATCAGCCCTTGTTTACAAGGCCAAGGGCCGATATTGTCAATAACGGCCCTCATTTACATCACCAGGGCCGCTATAGTCAATAATGGCCCTTGTTTACAAAGTTGGGGGCCGTTATAGTCTATAACGGCCTTTGTTTATAAGGCCAAGGGCTGTTATAGTCAATAACGGCCCTTGTTTATTTCACTTGACGCCAATCTTGAGTTGACAGGTCTTGGTGGTAAATCAGAACAGAAAAACCTAGTAAGTGGATAATAATAGTAATAACACTACTTTTTTTTCGGGCGCTATGCTGTTCGAATGGCCCTCGGTCATGTCCTGCAGCCCTCGTGATTGCGCAGCAGCCCTCGCGCTGCTCGTGCTGCTTTGAATCACTTGGGCTGCTGGACATGACCTTGGGCCATTCAAACAGCATAGCGCCCTCAAAAGTAGTGTTATTGTTATATTTCAGGGACATAAATGGCCCCTCAGGCAGTAAGCTGGGGATGCACATAAATGTCCCTTTAGTCCAGTAAGGGTTACATGTAAAGGGCAAATAATTTGTTGCTTTCTTTCAAAGTATAGTACGTTGAACTTACATCATCTCCAAACTCTTCGAAGCAGACCCTGGCGTAAGCAGCAAAATCATCAATGATATCTGGATTTAGCCAACCTGTAATTTATCAAGGAAAAAAGAGTATGATTATAAGATCCACTTTGGCAGACAGGTAGGTCTCTTGTTTGTCTTATTCGCTCCTTGGGGAGCAAAATGCTACTACTTAATACTGGATGAATGTGGTTGGGCAACAGTCCTCATTTATATCAAATATCTCACAATTGCGAGTGAACACAATGAAAAAACCACTGACTTCACACCATTGAGTTCATCCTTGTGAACCCCATGAAACAAATTATTTGACGTTGTTATGCAAACAATGGGCAGTGATTGTATGGGCAGCTGGTGACGTCACAACAAATTGCTGCTCCCAACTTGGGAGAATTGGAAGTTATCAGACTAGGATTCAGCAAAAACAACTGGTAAAATCATTGCGGGATATAAATAAAACCCATAATTATTTCAGAGCAGACCTGACACTCATGATGTTCATAGCTGTGAACTTCACTGTCATGGGGTTTTATTATAACATATCACAAGACATTGTTTTACCTCCAACATCCTCCAATGCTTGGGGCGTGTTCCAATGAAACAGAGTGACGAGGGGTTGAATGCCAGCTAACTTCAAAGCCGCAATCAAATTCTTGTAGTATCGAATTCCCAATGGATTGACTTCACCTCTGCCATTAGGCATAATCCTTGGCCAGGACAATCCAAATCTATAATGGGTGACCTGAAAACAGAGGGACATTCCTTGGCATACCGAGGGGGGGGGGGGCAAGGGAGGCAGTCCTCCCCCAGCCCCCTTCCCCAAAAAAAAGATTAGGAAATACTTAGATTTTGGCAAAAATGCCAAACAATTTGGAACAAACATTATTGAAAATCAATAGTCCAAGCGATTTCATCTGAAATTGTAAATTGAGATCTTGAAATTGGGCATTGCCAAACATCACCCACGCCCTTATGGAGACATTACTGTTCACGATCTATTATAAGCCGATTTCCTATAAATTTGCACTGCATATATAATTAATATGATATGATGGACCACACTGAAAATAATTCTCCTGTGAGACTTTTGTGTGTAATCCAAGATTTGTTTAAACTTAATACTTCTTGTCATTTTTATAAACATGCATGACTTGGCTGCAAAAATATCAATCAATCAATAATGCACATTTATAAGGCACTCACCCCCATGTTCTTCATGAGTGTCACATCGTCCATATATTGGTAGTAGCTGTTGCAGGCGACGTCTCCTGTCGTGCCGTCGGCGATGTTGCCTTCCTCGCGTACCCATGTGTCCCACGTCCCGTTACCTTTCCCTGGAAGTGATAGATAGGTGGATGGATGATGGGGGATTTACGTCCTGTATTTATGCACTTGGTAGGCTATTTAGGACAGGAGGAGGACACGGCAATGAGGCAAAGGATGATTGAAACAGCCGTCCAACATAGGCCCAGGTGATCCGGCAAGAGCTGGATTCGAACCCTGGACCCAGCGATTGGCAGTCCAGCACGCTACCGTCAGACCAACCCCCCCCCCAGTGATAGATAGATAACATGGCAGGTGCAGCCCTCTGAGTCTAGTTCTTGGCAGGAGTTCTCCACATGTTACCAATTTACCCCATGTGAAGTATCTTCAACTTCAGCCCAGCACTGATACAAGGGACGGTAAATTTAATGTCTTGACTGAACGACATCCAGCTGAGATTTTGCTCATTTTAAAAGGTTTTTCTTATATTGCCATTCGTAGCAATGAGACAATAGACGCATCAAAACGTTTCAGATTGAAATCAAAATCAAAATAAAGATTCAGAGAATTTCTTACCGTCCACATTCCAAGCTCCTTCGACCTGATAATCGGACGTTGCACAGGCCCACATGAAGTCATCGGGAAAAGTTCCCCAGTGCCAAATATCTTCGTATTCTCGGCAAACGACTGATTGAACAAGGGCCACAGCGAGAAGAAGCGCTACTAATTTCATCTTGTGGCTGTTCTTTTACAAAATGACACCAACTAACCCCAAGATTTTTCACGATGAAGGAAAGTCACCAAGGCAGTTTCACAACTTCTGCAACTCTGCATCTCAGACTTGCGACTCCGTTGGTTTTATAGTCACAGCAACATACTTTCATCTTGTTTTTTTCTTCGTATAACTGGCTAATTAATCAAGATGTGAGATGACAAAGATATGAAGACACACATTTTAACTGATTATTACAGATAACGAAAAACTGTTCAAATATCATTGAACTTTAACAGCATTTTTTATTCCTCATTGTGCTTTTTTATTGACAATTGTTGCAATAATTGTTTTATATAGGTCCAAGTCAAGTATGGTCAAGTATAGGCCCATATATTACACCTTGTTCTAATAAGTCAGACAAAAGCTCAGCCGACTGGCAATGTGAAAACAGGCGTCGGCAAGATTGGTTACTTTGCTTAGTCTGAAATGCAAATTCAAAAATTGACACTTTTTTCTCTTATGTGAGCCACTTAACCTGTACCAAATGTACTTTTAGAAACAACTTTAAAACTGATGAGCAAACAACTGGATTTGACCAGCGGTATCTCGCTCACAACTTCGTCACAGCAATCCTGAAAAGGCCTACTCATGCCTCTTAATAAGGACCATCAAGAAACCTATTTTTAAAAACTGGCTACCCCACTTGGACAATCACATTCTCACTTTGTTTGTTGCATTCCGGGCATAGTCTTCCACACACGAACTTTTGTTTTCACCCGATTTGAGTTTTACAGCATGTCACTTTCATATGGAAAAAATGAGAACCAGTTCACTGTGAATAATGTACTTTATGACTCATGATAGCCGATGACGTGTCATCTTCTCTACTTTCAACATGGCTTTTGATTAGTCATCATCAAGAGAAGGTCATTTGACTTGTCATAACTAATATTAGAGCAAAAATCAGATGCATAATCCTTTCGTTTGGCTGTCACCACCAAGCGGGATACATCTCCTTAAATCAAAATAACATTGAAGTATTGGCTATGATCAAGAAAAATCATCAGCATGATGACACACAAAGAGCTATTTTCACAGTGCAAAAATCAACTCTTTTTCTATATCAAAGTGACAGACTGTAATTACTTTAAGTTAGTTGCAGCAGTCAGTGCCTGATTGAAGCACGGGTGGAAGGGGCGGGTGCCAAGGGCCTCCACATTTGAGGTGGCCTCCACATTTTAGCATCTTTAACAATTTATGTTTTTGAATATAAAGTTATCCTAACATTTATCTGTTTCTATTTGTATTTCAAATAATAAATTTAATTTTAAACATCTGTTAGCCAAATCCAGACAAAGACAAATTATTTTGGACATATGAGGAATCCGCCACTTGCTCAATGAAGACCTTAACAATGATGCGACTCTGTACAAGGGGACCACAAATGAAGGCTTATCTAAGCAATACGACAGAAATGCATTCTGATCAGGAAGAGGATGATTGCAGAATTTTTCTGCAAATTATTCCTTTTGTAAATTTAAAATAGATCTATTTAGACACTATGCCTTTTCTGCATACATCATCAATCATCTGCAAATTTTTTCCCATGACAACAATGGCTGATTACTGTCATTTCGCTTACGTTTCTTCAGTTTTTACAATTTTATACCATGTTCAAATTAAAGCAAAATAACATTTTTCAATCTGTTAAGTAGAGCCACTACTCACTAGTGTACAAAGAAGAAATGACAGTCTATTTGAAGGTGAAATTTTACTTTTGGCACCCAGCTGAAGTGACTTTTGGTAGTAAAAAAATTGAAATATTCCTTGTTCTTTCGAGACATCATTCTTGGTGTTAGAATTTTGTGAAGAGACTCCGGGCGAAAATTTCTAAAATTAACAGTGACTGGTTGGACAACACTGCCCCCTAGTTTTCCACAGTAAAAAGTGTGACAACCTGCCCTTGTGACAACCAGCCCTGGTCTCCCTACTAGATGTGAAGTCTCATGGTTGTTTAAAAGTTGTTGTGACAAGAAAGTGAATCTGAGTCGGAGTCAATGTAATTACTTACCTGTCATAAACATAAAGCTCATTGTAAGCTATGTTTCAGGAAATTTATTGCATAAATGGTTCTAAAGGAGGAATTTAAAAATTTGCATACAATAGATCAAACCAATGTGGTCACTCATCACACTTTTTGGAGAAAATGTCCATGTGGGCAATTATGTTCTTGGAGGACGCCACTCAGGGGTGCAAAGGCACATTTTAGTCCAGATGGTGGATCCCGACGCACAAAGTAATAAAATAGTAATAGTCAATTTTCAACAAAATAGAGCTTACACTCCTCTTCTAAAATTTGAAATACCTTTTTGAGCAAAAGGTAGCATATTGTTGTATATTTTTGAGATTCCATAAACATTATCCAACTTAATTAAAGGGTCGGACAGGTTTACTTAACTTTCAAAATTGCTCTTTGTAAACATACACGTAAAGGCACCAGGATTCCCATATTTTACCATAATGTTGCTGTACTTGATGTTTATGCTGAACATGAGTTTTTTACAGTAAAAATGCTCCAAATGGTAGTCATTTGTGGTCGTCTCAACTGGGTCAGACCATCATGTGCCCAAGCAATTTTTCAAAGTCATCAATTTTTTTTTCAAGGAAAATGCGTATGTGATCCACACTTTAATTAGTGGTGTATAGTATAAAAATATCATTATTATGTAGTGCAGTGAACTAGCATATTTCTTAATGACGTATTCCTAAGTTTCACAGTTTAAAGAGCATGGAGGCCTATATATTACACACATATGCAACTGTTTGTGACCTTACAAATCCCAGCTTATAAATACTTGAAGTAAGAGCGTCATTTTACTAAATCTTTAAAAGAGGCTTGACATTAATTTGACTGATTCAATATTGATTCTACTTCATTTTCAAGCAACCAGTGTACAATAAGGACATCGTAAGAAAAGGACGGTGCTATGGTACTGAAGCGAATTTTAGTACATCCCCACTCTATACATAATTGCAATTTTCTGTTGGTCATGTTTTCAGTCAAGTTGCACTCTTATTCAATTGGTACTTATTCTAAGAGTACATTTACAGTACATTACAGCGTACGTGTACGTAGCATTGAACAGATTGTTGAACTGGCCTTTTGGAAAACACTCTTTTTCACTTCTTAGTAAGCACATGAATCAATGTTTTCAAGATATGAAAATATGGGCCTAGAGGCGATCTCCATTTTTGATATAAGAAGATATATATATCAAACATCTAGGCTACAATCAAGGGCTGTTTAAGTTTGAAACACTATGAAAATAATGGTAGGAATGGAATACCAAATTATTATTTTTTATGTTACCAAATTATTATGTTTTATGTTATATGAATTATATTAATTAGATGATATAGAACATTCCTGTGCATAGGTGTACCGAGCGCCCAATTTGGGGGGGAGGGGGATTGAAGAACAGTTGCAAGAATTTAAAGATTTAAATTTAGTACTATTTCAAATGAAATCGCCTGAAATCATTAATTCTCAATAGTTTTTATCTAATCAGCTGCCCGCATTTTTTATACTGTTTCCTAAATTTTAGGCTCCCCCTCGTCCGGCACGCCAATGTTCCTGAGTCACCAGATTTTGAGAGAACTTGTCCATGTTTTTGTTTCATGTCAAAATTCGCATGTAGCCTATGCAACCGGGATGCAACTCGGCACACATATTTTCATCTTACAAAACACTTAGTTACAGCTTATCTTAACTATGTCAATGAAAGTACATTTGTACGTATGTTTCTGATTTTAAATTGTCTTTATATAGGCAATAAATATTAATAACTTTTTTATTTTTTTACTTTCTTGAAATTACTGATAATTTGATAATCATGCCAGTCAACTTATCAGACACTCAATAATTTTCTGCAGCAATTTTGAAATAAAATTTGATTGATAAGCATGCAACTAAACAAAGATAAGACAATTTTAGTATAGAAAAAGAAAAAAGAACAAGATCATTTCTGATGAGTACAAGTTTAATAATTGGTACTGTTTTTAAATTTTTTTTTTTTTATAAATTTTTATAACGTCACACACAGTTGAGTATGTATGCAATATAGGCTTTCATGCACTTTACAAAATCGAACTAAACGATGGATAATAGAAAATGATATATGTAAGGGCCCATTTACCCTTAATTTTCAGCATTTTTGATACTAACCAAACATAGTTTGTTTTTCCTGTTTTGAGTGAACTTGAAAAAGAGTGCCAAAATACACTAGTTCTTCTTCTGTAAAGCTCTTCCCTCCTTTAGGACATAGCGCGGCTCCGAAAAAACATGATTTTTTTTATTAAGTGCCAGAAGAAGGCCTCCAAAGATACTTGATATTTCTGTATTTTCAGTTCCTCCAATTGTCACAATTCATAGCAGAAGACGATCATGAAGTCTAAACGGCTTAGGCAACACACTTTGATGTCGCGACTCACAAGACCCAAAATAATTCACAAATTCAGTAGAAAAACGTCTGCTGATTTTGTTGGTACGTCGTCATGATGAACGTCGCCAATTCGCAATCACTTTGGAAGTCCATATATGTCATTGTTTAATGAGAAGAGCATAGGCCTATATATACCAGTGCCAGTGGAGATTACAGAGAGTTCTGACTGAAACTGCAAGTGTGAAAAATAGCATGCATGTAATCCTTTTTAGATCTGTTTACAATAATTATACCACTATTTGCTTTTTCTGGCCAATCAGAAGGCAGGATTTCGCTCTAATATAATGCATATCACAGCTCATGGAGTCATACACCTGACCATGATATTGCATGCTTGGCTGACTACAAGTTGACAAAATTGAAGGAAACACTGAAACAAAACTGACCAACAAAGGATTAAAACTGAACGACACAGACAGTAAACAAGGAGGAAGATTCTATCAAGTGTAACTGGTCTCAATAAAAAGGCTGTATTCACTCTTTTTTATACCAATATCTAAATGAATGATCAAATTTAAGGTCACTTGATAAAATGGTTCATTTTGGATAGGCAAGCTGCAAAAAAAATAGTGGAGCAGCAGACCAGCAATTTTGGCCCTATTTGGCAAGCTCAAAGAATTATTTTTTCTTCTTAATTCGGGGGCTGCCGCCCCAAAACCCCTGCTTCTTCTTATTTCGAGGGCTGCCGCCCCCGAAAACCCCTGCTCTTTGCTTCCTATTATTTTTCGAATGTATTTCTTAACTTCAAAATACAATTTGCTCAGCGATTATAATAATCAGCCTCACCAAAAAGACCTTGGCTGAGAGGGCTGCACTATCGACCTATCTATCTATCTATCCATCTATCAAGCTATCTGTCTATCTATCTATCTATCTATCTATAAAATTTATCTACAAAATTAATGTATTGTATTATTTTCTGAGAACAAAGAATTCTGACCTGTTGCCTTCAGGGCTGCCAACCTTCAAATGAACTGAGGAACATGAATTTGAATGAAATGTTGTCAAACAAGAAGGATTGAAGGCAAACCAAGGGATTTAAATTAATTTGTTTTGTACTTAGTGGTATAAGTTAGATAACACCCTTGTTTGTGACGATATGCAATAATCCTCGGGCTAAAGCCTTCGGATATATTGCATATCGTCACAAACGAGGGCGTTATCTATTACTTGTTGTCTGCGACAAAAACAACACCCATTCGGTGTGTCAGAGTTTTTTTGTTTCAGTTAACAAAATCTATTTCTTCACTGTTAATGCGTTGATCCACAACTTAAAATATATTTTGCATTTATCTTTCTGACTGTATTGCAGCAGGAGTCCAGTACTGTGACCCGGTGGAATTCACCAAAAAAGGTACTTTTTTTTGTTTGTTTAGCAGAATGGTGATAAATTGAAAAGACAGGCACATAACATTTAATAAAAGAAGTGACTATTTTGGCTTGGCAATGGGAAAAATCTTTTTGATGCAACAAGTGTCTCTGCAATGCGCACCCACCAAGTGACCCAATTAAATATTTTTTGTTTACATTTGGCTGGGTCTCATATGATATGTAGCTATATGTAGAGCAAGCTACAATCTTTACCAATTACCATATAGCAAGTATGTTGTCTTATAAAGTTAGGAATCAATCAGTTTAGTTTTCTTTGAGATTAGTCAGTTTAAGTCGATTTAAGTGCATTTTGTGTGAGAATTACCTTTTGACCTTTTGATATCTGAATATTTGATGCTTGTAATTTCACGCCAGGATGTCTTATGCATAAGTGCAGCATGTTAAATTGTAATTGAATTGGTTTCTAGTCCAAAATTTAGATTTATGATTAACTAGGTCGCTTTGCACTAAGAAAATAAAGTGGGCGATAATAGTACTTTCTGTTACCGAAATTGGTCATGGTAGTGGCTGGTATCAAAATTTTTCTAATTTTTTTTCTGATTTTTTGGTCCTATTCAGAATCGTGACCAACCTCGGTAACACGGCAAAATGCCTTACTTCCTGTCTATTGACCAATCAGAGAGGGTTATTCTGACTGGAACTAGTTATTTGCCAAACAAAAAAGATGCTGCAGGGTGTTGCAACGGCCGAAATGGAACCATTAACTTTTCATAGTGCTTTGCCTAGTGCAAACTGTACAGTGTCTATGTTTTAGATGGTTATAGGATTTATCTATGGTTTTACACTATTTTTGCGAGCTTTTTAAAAAATGTTTTTCTACTTTAACTGCATACTAGCAATAAAGGTGAGAATTGAAAAAAAAAAATTTACGCTGCAGCAAACCCTCAGCATCAGTTGCTACACTGCCAACAGTTAAAAAATGAGCAAATTTCTTCCAAATAGTTTCAATACAATCGTGACAGTTAAAGTTACATCACCATAAAGTTTCTGCTAAATTTTTGCACATAAATAATAAATGGTCTAACAGGTGATTTTTTTTGTGTCCATATTATGTCACATTTGAAAAACTAATCTAGAATGAGGGGTTCTTGCAAGTGAAAAGATATTTTAATATGGTTTGTTTACTCTCCAGCAGTACAGGTTTTTTTAACTGATTTATTATTTTTTTCAAACTGACATTGGCATGAAAGTGATATAATATGCAAAATTGCAAATATTGACTGATTTTGAGGGCATTAAAACCATTTCACGATGCCGAAGGAAAAATTAAAAAAAAAAAATTTGGGGAAAAAATATCAAAATAAAAATTTTCGTAAAAAACATTTTTCACTCCTTTGATCTATTGCAGGGCAATATACTTAAATAATGACTGTCATGTGACCAGCTCTTAGCCAAGACAGCGGTTTCTGTTTTTAACTGACAATGGAATGAAAGTGACATAACACATATATTATATCCTCTGGAGAGTTTAAACTACTTCATCAATGCACTGTATTGCCTCTTTGAGTGGAAAAATATGCTTGTCAATGTTTTTTTTTCCAATGAAACAAGTCATCATTATCTCCAAAGCATAAATTTTTTATTTGATGAAATCTTTTTGTTTTTTAATCATTGACTGCTTCATACCACCATACCATTTTGCAGTGAAAACATTTATTGCAACATTTCTTATATTCTCCCCCTGACCAGAGACCAATGTGAAACTAAAATTGAACAAGACATTGGTAGGTTGGTCTTGTGGTACCGTGCTAGGCCGCCAATTGCTGGGTCCAGGATTCACACCCAGCTCTTGCCAGTTCAGCTAATTATACATGATTAGGCCTATACAACACCTATGTTGGACGGCTGTTTCAGTCATTCTTTTTCCTGGTTGCATTAACCAAGAAGGTATTTTTTCTTGTTTGTTTAGCAGAATGGTGATATATTGAAAAGACAGGCACATAATAAGCAACAAAATAAGTGATTATTTTGGCTCGACAATGGGAAAAATCATATTGATGCAACAAGTGTCTCTGCACTGCAGTGGTGTAACTGGGCGGTCTCAAATGGAGGGGCACCTGGGGGGCACCTGGGGGGGCACGCGATTATCTGGGGGGGCACCCACTATACTAATTGTATATTTTAGCCGGAGTTGGAAAGTTCTTATGGGGGGGCACCTGGGGGGGCACCTGGGGGGGCACCTGGGGGGGCACAGGTCCAATATGGGGGGACACGTGCTCCCCCTGCCCGCCCGTGCCCCCCCATAGGGACGCCACTGCTGCACTGTGTACTGTGTACTCATCTAGTGACCAATTAACGATTTTTACATTTGGCTTGGTCCCATATGACATGCAGAGCAAACAACAAATTTTACCATGCAGCAAATATGCTGTCTTATAGTACAAGTAATACACATAATAAATTAGGAATCAATCAGTTAAGTTTCCTTGGAGATTTGGCAGTTTTAGTAAATTTAAGTGCATTTTTCATAAGAATTGCCAATTCTTTTGATTGCTAAATATTTGGTGATTGTTATTTCTCACCAGGATGTCTTATGCATAAATGCAGCCTGCTAAATTGTAATTGAATTAGTTTCTTGTCCAAACTTTCAGATTTTATGATTAACCAGGTTGCTTCGCTTAGGTAAACTGTACACATGTGTCTATGTATTAAACAGTTATAGGATTTAACTATAGTTTTACACTCTTTTTGGGAGCCTTTTAAAAACTTTTTGTGCTACTTCATGCTAGCGATAATGGTGAGAATTGAAAAACATAGGCTGCGCAGCAGCAAACCTTCAGCGAATAACACATTTAGAAGATTACAATTACATCATAAAATTGATGTGTTTACCAAATTCCATATATTATAGGTATGCAACAGTGGTCGAGTAATGGCATTCTATTATCTGTTATTTGCCTGCTGCCCTGCAATCTACCTGTGTGCTTGCCAGGGTTTGTAAAAGCAGGGAAAGACCTTATTATACTAATTTACTTATATTATGGTACAGTTTGATGCATGCACCAATTTTTTTCCAATCATTCAAAAAGTGTTAAATACAAGTCAAAAAGCACTGCTACATTTTATAGGTGATACGTGTAGGAAATGGCATTGCTGTATATGCAATAGTAGGCACGTTTTGGCTCCTATAAGAAAATAAGTATTTTTAATATTTTTTCTCAATATTACGAAAAGTATAGAATATGTATCAGTCAGACCATGAAAAGGTACAACTAAACCACAAAAGTCATATGTGTACCAAACTTTATCCATGTACATGCAATAGTGACCAAATCTTGGGCCAGAAACAAAAAATATATTTTTTCTCTTTTTTTTTCAATATTTCAAATAGCATTTAATATTTTCCACCAGACCTTTCAAAGGGCACAACAACACCTTATAGGCCATGTGTGTACCAAACCTTATCCATTTACATGCAATAGTGACCGAGTCTCAGCCCAAAAAACTAAAAAAATACATATTTTTCTATTTTCCAAATTTTTGCAAAAAGTATAGAATATCCATCAATGAGACCATCAAAAGGCACAACTAGACCATATAGGCCACATCTGTACCAAATTACGTAAGTGCACATGCAATAGTGACTGAGATTTGGCCCGGAAACGAACAAAAATAATTCTTATATTTTCTCAATTATTTCAAAAGGTATTGAATATCTATCAATTAGACCATCAAAAGGCACAACTAGACCATACAGGCTATATGTGTACCAAATTTCATCCATGTACACTCAATAGAGGCCGAGTGCTGGCCTGGAAACGATCTATCCGCCCACCACCCGACCGCCGCCCGCCCGCCCGCCCGCCCGCCCGGCGGACGGACAACATTTTTACCCAAGTGATTACAATACCTTCTTCGAACTTCGTTCGCTGAAGGTAAAAAAAAAAACAGGTTGTGCTACAGCAAACCCTCAGCATTCAGTTGCTACACTACCAACAGTTAAAAACTGAGCAATTTTCTTCCAAATAATTTCAATACATTCGTGACAGTTAAAGTTACATTATCATAAAGTTTCTGCTCAATTTTTGCTCATTAATAATAAATGGTCAAACAGGTAATTTTTTTTGTTTCCATATTATGTCACATTTGAAAAGAATTATGTAGAAAGTGAGGTTCTTGCAAGTGAAAAATATTTTAATATGGTTTGTTTACTCTCCAGCAGTACAATTGCTGGGTCCAGGATTCGCATCCAGCTCTTGCCAGTTCAGCTAATTATACATGATTATACAACACCCATGTTCAACGGCTGTTTCAATAATCATTTGCCTCATTGCCTTGTCCTCATCCTAATTAGCCAACCAAGAGTATCACTACAGGATGTGAAGCCCCAATCATCCATCCATCCAATTACACGACTCCAATATGAGGCTAAAATTTAACAAGACACATGCATTTCTTGACTGAGAGTTACGTTTAGATTATCGGAAGAGCTTCTGATGCATGATTTTAAATTGTGTATATTTTTTTCAGGAAAAAAAGTTATCCCAGAAGCAAACAAACATGGTGCAGGTAGGTCAATTGATATGACTTTCATTTTGATTTTCAAAAATAGATCATAAAGAGAAACTCCTTTTGAAAAACTGCATGGGAGAGACTTGTTAACTTGAGTATAGTGCTAGCAGGAAGATGCCCATCCTTCCTCACCCTTCAATTCCTACCCTTACTCTTCCATGCCTTCACTTAACTGCTCACTCTAAAGATAAATCACTTTTAATAGCCTAAATCTTTTTATCTTCAGCGAACTTGTTCACAGAAGGTATTGTTATCACTTGGGCAAAATGCTGTCCGTCCGCCGGGCCGGCGGGCGGCGGGCGGCGGGCGGATAGATCATTTGTTTCCGGGCCAGTACTCGGCCCCTATTCAATGAACATGGATGAAATTTGGTACACATATAGTCTGTATGGTCTAGTTGTGCCTTTTGATGGTCTGATGGATAGATATTCCTTACTTTTTGAAATAATAAAAAAAAACATAAAAATGATTTTTGTTCGTTTCCGAGCCAAGGCTCAGTCGCTACTGCTTGTGTATGGATGAAATTTGGAACAGATGTGGCCTATATGGTCTAGTTGTGCCTTTTGATGGTCTCATTGATAGACACTCTATACGTTTTGAACAAATTACAAAACATATCAAAACACTTTTTTTTTGTTTTCGTGCTAAGACTCAGTCACTATTGCATGTACAGGGATAAAGTTTGGTACACATATGCCTTATATGGTCTAGTAGTGCCTTTTGAAAGGTCTGATGGAAAATATTATATACTTTTTGAAATATTGAAAACCAAAAAAAAATTATTTTTTTTGCCCCAGATCTCAGTCACAATTGCATGTACAATTGTGCATGGATTAATTAAGTTTGGTACACATATGGCTTACATGGTCTAGGTGTGCCTTTTCATGGTCTGACAGATAGAGGGTCTGTACTTTTTGTGTAATATTGAGAAAATATATTTAAAACACTTTTTTTTTTCGCATTGGAGTCAAAACTTGCCCACTTTTGCATACAGCAACAAAATGTTCCACACATATCACCTATAAAATGTAGCAGAGCCTTTTGATGTGTACTTAACACTTTTTGAATCATTGGACAGCATAACATATACTTTGTATATGCATGAAACTGTACCATATGCAAAATTTATCCTAATAAGGCATTTTCCTCATGTTACAAATTCGAAATTTTTAAAAACCCAAAACCAGCATAATCGCTACTTTTATGGTGTCAAAAATTAATAATTTGACACCGGGACTGCTGTTTTAGAGTAATTCTGGATGATATCTAGGGTTTGAATTGCATAAAAAATGATTTTTGTCGTGGACCAATCAAGGCAAGTTGGTGGTCCGATCGAGGATACCAAGTCCGTGATCTGAATATTTCAAGACTTTCTTTCACAATGGCCTATTGTCCATAAAAATCAAGTTTTACCCGCAATATTGCAACTCCATGTATTTCAACCTTTGTGGCTGGTTTTTTAACATTTTGTCACTAATGCATGCCTTTTGAACCCCGAGCCACTGAAGTAAGTCGGTCCGATCTTGGGGACTCCTACAGGAAAATTGCCCAAGGTCTCCGTGCCGTAGCACCCTCTAGTGTTGGTGATAGCTATATCATGATTGATGAGAAGACTGTGAGTCTGGCTCACATCAATGGCCCAGCATGCAGTAAGAGTGTTACAAACGGTTTTTAAAAGGCTAACAAAAATAGTAAACCATAATTAAATTATATAACCTTTTGATTTTGATATAACTTTTTGATATATAGAAACACTCATTGAATTAATTTTTTTTTGGTCAAAATAATCATTTGCTTTGTTAGTGGCCTATCATGTGCCTGTCTTTCAGTATATCACCAATCTGCTACATTAAAATAAACAAGAAAAAGTACCTTAACATTTCTGGTGAATGCAACCTGGCCACAGCATTAGAATCCTCTTGCAATGCAGTCAGAACAACTGATTGCAAAATATCATTTAAGGTGATATTTAAGTGCTCTGTATATTTAAGTTGTGGATCAATCCTTTAATTGTCAAGAAATCTATTCTGTTAACTAAAACAAACAAACAGACAAACTGTGATGCACCGATTGGGTGTTGTTTTTGTCAGAGACAACAATCATTGCACAGAGATCTGAAAAAGTGTATGTTAGGGGCCGACCAGATGATCTTGGGGGGGGGGGGGGGCTATGGACATTTGGTGAAAAAAAAAAAATTGGTGAAAAAACACTGAAAAAAAAATAGTTCAACACAAGGAAAAAAAAGTTTCCAACTGTAGCTAGGGTACAGTAATGTTAAAATTCAGATTAAAAAGTTTGTTGCGAGTGAGCATTTGAAAAAATTATTTCTCGATGTGCCGCACAAAAAATGTTTGTCCCGCAGTTAAAATCCATAGCCCCCCCCCCAACTATCATCTGGTCGGCCCCTTATCATTTCACACTGGTGGCTTAAATCGGAACTTCTAATTCCCACAAGTCCTGAATATCCCAATTATTTCCCTGACAGTTTCCAAAAGTCCACACATATCCCATTATTCCCAATGAGTCAGATCAATCCCACAAAATCCCTGATTATAGTTTCAATATCCAGCAATTCCCTATTGTCCCTATAAAAATTTTAAAACCTCATAATATTTTATTACTCCTTGAACTCCACAATGGGACCTCCATTTGGGAATTATGAGGTTAAATAGGGCCTCTCAGAAATGAAGTTGAGCCAGCATAACGGCATTCTAGCGCAAGCAAGAGTCTTAATTAGGGCAGTGCAAACTGCTTAAGCTCAGTACTTTTCTTCTTAGTAGAATATTACTTTGTATATCGTTTTTGCATTATGGGTTAATCAGGTGTATTTCCTACATCTTTAAAATGAGTAAAAATATGAAATAAAGGGATACGTAACCATGTCAGACACTCTTAAAGTATTAATAACACACGGAACATCAACAAAATTGCAGTTGTTAATTGTAAACTCTGCATTCTGAATTAAGTCTTCCTGCAAAAGAACCAATTTGCTTCATATATAATATATAACCGCGGATCTTCTAAAAAAAAACTTATGGAAACCCGATTCAGTGAATGCTCTCCAAAATTTAAGAGTTCACTATCTATAGACTCCTGTATAATACTTTTAAAACAGTGTCTGAAATTTGCTGGAAAAATATCTGAAAATACCAAAAAATCTTACTTCATTACCCAAAAAGCATAAATATTCTTGAAATTATTGCAAAAACATTTTGTGGTTTTAAGCAAAATTTATAATTCACTCAAAAAATGTATGAAGATACGAGCAAAAATTGCAATAGTTTTTACTTATTTTCCGATTTTGTAAATATTTCTAGGATTCTATGAGATATCTTTCCCTTCTTCGGACGAAATCTTGGTAATAATTGTTGGCAGATTTTTTTTTGCTTCAATTCCTGGAAATGATATTGCACAAGAGAAGCTTCATAATGTTATGCAATAGAAGACGTATATATAATATCATATGAAACTTTTTTAAAAAGACATACACAAAAATGTTTAAATTTAAAAATTTTTATTTTCAAATTCAAATTTTCTGATTACCCAGACTCCTAAAAGACAAATAAAATATCTCAGTTTTTTTGCACATTCTACAGTAGTAATTTATTAATGATTATGGAAATATGTAAAAGCAAAGTTATTCTTTAATTGAATATACTTGTGAACCCCCTTCCCGTGTAGGCCTACTCAGAATGCTCAACAGTACCTTTTTTGCAGTTCTCCACGGACAATTTTTTTACCCCCACCCACAGTGGCTTATCCAGACGGGGTAGTCTAGGGGAGGTCATTTCGGCATAAGTGAGCCTGCACGGGAGTTCAAGGGCCCGCATTGCTCCATAATTTCTTCAAAATTTTATTCCATCTAAGTGGTCTGGAGGGGGGCGGGCCCCTAGGCCCCCCCCCGATCCACCACTGCCCCCCCCCCCTCCTTCAAAATTCCTGGATCCACCCCTGTTAAGTGACCCACTTAATGGGGTAAAAATAACAAAGGTCGTCACACGGCACCTATTTGGCCCATTTTGAGCATGTAATTCGTATTTTTAATTTTAAATGACTATGACGTATTTACTTCATCTCTGGCTGTACATTCACCTTGTTGTCTGAAAATCCCGATTTTATTCCTTTGACCTGATTTTTACAAGTTTTAGTTTAAAGCAACTATTTTACATGCTGCACAAAGCTTGCAAAGTGTTGATTTTATTATTTATGATACTTGGCCCCCTAGTGTCAGCTTGTGTCACTAAGCTCCATCTGGTGTGCAAAGCTGGTGTCTCTTCAGAAACAAATAGAACAACAAAATGAAGGATAAAGTATGCCTACTGCTTGTAGAACAACCTTTCTTTATTTAAAACAGCTTTTATATAATAATTAGTCACAGTGTGCCCCATAATAATAATCAATTCAATTATTAAAAACATTCATGCATGCTTTATTTTCGCACAATCTTCCCCCAGCAATCTTCCCCCTGATCTTCCCCCAACATTCTCAAGATTGCTCAACATTTGTATCAACTTTTCAATATTTGTCAACATTTGTCAAGATAGTCTCAACTTTGTCTCATTATTCTCAATATTTCTCAAGTAGGTCAACATTTGTCTCAAAATTCTCTCAACTTATTCATTATTATGTCAACAAATGGTGTCAATATCTTCCCCCCTCAAAATTAGGTGGAAACGTGGGGTGGACTAAGCGCCTGAGCGCCTTCTAATAGTGGGGGTTCGATTCCAACACATGGCAATGTTTTTCCCTCACTAATTTCAAATGAGAATTTGATTAGCACTTGACAGTGTTCTGTGTTATTTTTTGCTGGTCTGCAACTGGAAAACTACATTTTACTTGTCATGACTCGAGTCACAATTAAAGATTCCACAGTGGTATGATGCTGACTGGTGTCATGATTTTTTCCCATTTCAATGTTGTATGTATCTGTGGCTGAGTGTTTAGCACGCTGGCCTTGTAATTTTGAGGTCCAGGGTTCAATTCCACTGCATGGTAATGCTTGAGTACTAAATTTAGATACTGATAGGGAGCCATGTGTTGATAGTCATGCTGCAAAGTGGCCAAGCAAATGGAACTCAATTAGCATTGAAACTCCCACTGCATCATTCTATGATTTTATGTTTTATCAGGAATCAAAAATAGGAAGTTAATATGACTTTGGGAACTCAAAGAAGTCTATAAAGTGAGTATGTGGTCTGCTACATCATCTGATAAAACCTTGATTGCATTATGATGTATAGTCAGAAGAAACAGAGGGACAGAACAGTGTCTCAATGAACTGTTGTATTTCTCATATTTACATGTAATTTATGCAAATTTGCATATTTGAATTTCATCAATAACTATCTAGAAAACATATTACATTTCCTACTTTCTTCAATAAAGAGTTTCCTATTTTATTCTAATGATTATGCTAAGGTTATATAGTTTTCTACCATTCAAATTAAAGAAAATTTTCTTCTCAGCACGATGTTGTATGAATTGAAATCATACAACAAAATATAAGCTTGATATTTCTAACCGCGACTTTGCAAAGCATAATTTTTTGTCACTTTTGGACTCAACTTTAACACAAAAGTGCCACCCTAAGGTCACATCCGATCTAATTGAAATTTTGCATGAGGAGTTTTTACGGGCAAAGGTGCAATGTGGGAAAAGTGCAAATGAAAGACAATTTTTTAATTTTTAAGGGGCAGACGATGCACTCTACTAAGCATTCTGGTCAAAAATATCTGCAGTATGGGCCAGTGCCCCTGCCCACTAAATATTGAGCTGCTTATAGCACATGATGATGATGTAAAATAACTCTCCTTAATTTTGGTTGCCCTGGCTGCTAATCAAACATAACATTTTCAGAGATTTGCAGGTTAGTGGGCAGGGGCATATCAAGAAAAGAAACTCAATGAAGCTTGAACCGTCAATTTTCAACCCAGTTTCAAGCTTGCTGAAGAGATCTAGAGATACAGGACATAGCCACTGGATCATGGAGGCGGCGAGGCCAACTGCTGAAGGAGGTGACAATATAAGAGAACATCAGATCTATAAATAGGATGTGGCTCATTGGCTCCACCAAAACAGCTAAAATTCTGAATAGATCAGTCACACGACTGATAAAATTAGTCACATGATTAATTTAATTTGTCAATAGACTTACTAAATTAGTGAAATGACAAACTCACCTAGTCAAAAGAGCAACTAAATTAGTAAAAAATAAACTATGATAATTAGTAAAAAAAAAAAAAGTCTAGCTACATCAGTAACGTGACTGATTAAGTTTATTTGCCAAAAACCCTCCCCCTAAATGTAAAACTATCAGTGAGCAACCACTAAATCAACAATTTTAAAATGATGAATTTAAAAATCAAGAGGTTATCCTCTAATTCAATGTAAGAGAGAATCACAAAACAGAATTTTAAAATGATTACGCTAGTATGATCTTTGTTGATGGGAAGATCAAGGATGAGATTCTGTGTTTTTGTGTGTAGTGTGGGAAATGTCCTGAAGGTGGCAGATAGGCTTAGTGAAAGTAGAAGTGGCCCCTGGTGTGAGGAACTGCAGCGCTATCTATTCATGAGCCAAATGATAGGTGAAACTCATGCAGCTCTGTTGTCGAAGTGGATTTTGGGGGGATTTGTATAAATAAGAGAGAGACAGATGAGCTGTTTGGATGCATCTCAAGTAGAGAGGTGGTGAGGAAGGACAGATGAAGTGTTTAGGGAAGTGGGATACGTGAAGCAGGTGTTTTTAGCTGGCAAAGGTTTGGTGAGGTTTAGTTCAAATGTTGAGAAGATTCTGGTGTATAATTTTTGCAGAATCTGTCTCATCTTCTTGTTATAACTGGTTTTGTTTTTTATGCATTTTATCACAAATTTTGCTGCTGCAAATCAAACATTTCATTACTATGTAGAGGGATAGATAACTACAAGTAAATTTTTAGATAACCCATAGATATAACGTTTGAGATTATCTTCCTAACTATGGAGCGGAATCTTTTGATATTGCATGAAAAGTTTTTGCAACTTGACAATATAACTTAAAAGTGATTAATAAAGTGTAATATGCATTTAAAATACTTTTTTGCACTTGAAAACCAATGTTAAGATGTTATAGTGTTGTTGTAGATTAACTGGCATCCAAATTCAATCAATCTAAAACAATATTGAGCAACAAAAATGCCATAAATTCAGTTTAGTAGATGGAAATGTAGTTTATACAGACATGTACAACTATTGCATATCTAACATGTAATGTCAAATGATTCTACTCTTTACTTGGTTTAAACATATTTATTCAACCTTTGCCAATGAGCTGTACAACTCAATTACAGGTTCAGTGTGTTAGTAGCGGGATAAAAGTACCGTGCAGTTATCTAGAAGTGATTAGTGAACATATTATATTCTAAAGAACACATGATTATTTCTTTATTTTTATGACCATCTAGTCACGGGTGGATTCGCTGGTATATGTATGGGCCTCTCATACCTAATAAATAAGAGGCAGAAACAACTCCATTAAAAAGTAGACAAACTTCTGACGACTCAACATGATGTTTTAACCATGTTTTGCACGCTACCGCAGTGTTTCACGATCCTTGCAGTCATCCCTGACCATGCATCTAGCACACTGGTTGGAGCTGACACATCAGTTTTTTGTTTGTTTGTTTGTGTTTTTATGCCTCAGCAGCACCTTAGTGGGCTATATCGAGGCAGGCGATCGCCGTATGATGAGGAGATGAGAAGACTGTGAGTCTGGTACATACCCTATTAATTCAGGGATGCCCAGGGTCTTTCAGTTGCCCCAGCATAGAACACTGGATACAACCCGCCTCCATTTAATGTCCCATGGGCTAGGACTAAATTGAGTTCCGGGGTGGGATTCGAACCCACACCCTCAGAGCCAGTGGTTGTGCAAACAAGCACTCTTAACCATTAGGCCGCGGAGGAACTCCAAAAAAAAAAAAGTTGTAGCTGCTATGCGGTTGCTTGTTGCTGCTCAGTGGGTTGCTTGGTGCTGCTCTGTGGTTGCTTGTTGCTGCTCTACAGTTGCTTGTTGCTGCTCTGCGGTTGCTTGTTGCTGCTCTGCAGTTGCTTGTTGCTGCTCTGTGGTTGCTTGATGCTGCTCTGCAGTTGCTTGCTGCTGCTCTGCAGTTGTTTGTTGCTGCTCTGCGGTTGCTTGTTGCTGCTCTGTGGTTGCTTGTTGCTGCTCTGCGGTTGCTTGTTGCTGCTCTACAGTTGCTTGTTGCTGCTCTGTGGTTGCTTGTTGCTGCTCTGCAGTTGCTTGCTGCTGCTCTACAGTTGCTTGATGCTGCTATGCAGTTGCTTGTTTCTGCTCTGTGGTTGCTTGTTGCTGCTCTGCGGTTGCTTGTTTCTGCTCTGTGTCTGCTTGTTGCTGCTCTGGGGTTGTTTGTTGCTGCTCTGCAGTTGCTTGTTTCTGCTCTGCGGCTGCTTGTTGCTGCTCTGCAGTTGCTTGTTGCTGCTCTGTGGTTGCTTGTTGCTGCTCTGCGGTTGCTTGTTGCTGCTCTGCAGTTGCCTGATGCTGCTCTGCAGTTGCTTGTTTCTTCTCTGTGGTTGTTTGTTGCTGCTCTGCATTTGCTTGATGCTGCTCTGCAGTTGCTTGTTTCTGCTCTGGGGTTGTTTGTTGCTGCTCTAAAGTTGCTTGTTTGCTGCTCTGTGTCTGCTTGTTGCTGCTCTGCAGTTGCTTGTTGCTGCTCTGCGTCTGCTTGTTACTGCTCTGCAGTTGCTTGTTGCTCCTCTGTGGTTCCTTGTTGCTGCTCTGCAGTTGCTTGTTTCTTCTCTGTGGTTGCTTGTTGCTGCTCTGCATTTGCTTGTTGCTGCTCTGCGGTTGCTTGTTGCTGCTCTAGGGTTCCTTGTTGCTGCTCTAGGGTTGCTTGTTGCTGCTCTGCGTCTGCTTGTTGCTGCTCTGCAGTTGCTTGTTGCTCCTCTGCGTCTGCTTGTTGCTGCTCTGCAGTTGCTTGTTGCTGCTCTGCATCTGCTTGTTGCTGCTCTGCATTTGCTTGTTGCTGCTCTGCGTCTGCTTGTTGCTGCTCTGCAGTTGCTTGTTGCTGCCCTATGGTTGCTTGTTGCTGCTCTGCGTCTGCTTGTTGCTGCTCTGCAGTTGCTTGTTGCTCCTCTGCGTCTGCTTGTTGCTGCTCTGCAGTTGCTTGTTGCTGCTCTGCATCTGCTTGTTGCTGCTCTGCAGTTGCTTGTTGCTGCTCTGCAGTTGCTTGTTGCTGCTCTCTGCTTGCTTGTTGCTGCTCTGCGTCTCCTTGTTGCTGCTCTGCAGTGGCTTGTTGCTGCTCTGCAGTTGCTTGCTGCTGCTCTGCAGTTGTTTGTTGCTGCTCTGCGGTTGCTTGTTGTTGCTCTCCAGTTGCTTGTTGCTGCTCTGCGGTTGCTTGTTGCTGCTCTGTGGTTGCTTGTTGCTGCTCTGCGTCTGCTTGTTGCTGCTCTGCAGTTGCTTGTTGCTGCTCTGTGGTTGCTAATTGCTGCTCTGCGGTTGCTTGTTGCTGCTCTGCAGTTGCATGTTGCTGCTCTGAGGTTGCTTGTTGCTGCTCTGCGGTTGCTTGTGCTGCTGTGTGGTTGCTTGTTGCTGCTCTGAGGTTGTTTGTTGCTGCTCTGCAGTTGCTTGTTGCTGCTCTGTGGCTGCTTGTTGCTGCTCTGTGGCTGCTCTGTGGTTGCTTGTTGCTGCTCTGCAGTTGCTTGTTCCTGCTCTGCAGTTGCTTGTTTCTGCTCTGCGGTTGCTTGTTGCTGCTGTGTGGTTGCTTGTTGCTGCTCTGAGGTTGTTTGTTGCTGCTCTGCAGTTGCTTGTTGCTGCTCTGTGGCTGCTTGTTGCTGCTCTGCGGTTGCCTGATGCTACTATGCGGCTGCTTGTTGCTGCTCTGTGGCTGCTCTGTGGTTGCTTGTTGCTGCTCTGCAGTTGCTTGTTCCTGCTCTGCAGTTGCTTGTTTCTGCTCTGCGGTTGCTTGTTGCTGCTCTGTGGTTGCTTGTTGCCGCTCTGTGGTGGTTGTGTGTTGCTGCTCTGAAGTTGCTTGTGGCTGCTTGGTGGTTACTCTGTTTTGCCGTGGGCTGTGCGCACAAGGGGTACGAGATGTTGATGATGGTTCGACTGGTTCTCCAATGTGTCGTTTATGTAACATTGTGCCTTTAGAGTTATGCATGTGATGCACACTGTTATGAGTTCTGTTGCCAATGTTTCTTGGAACAGTTGATCGAATTTTCCGACGCCTAATGGTTGCTGTTTGGCTCTGTTTGTGTGCTGTTGATGGCGCTCTTAGCCAATGGAGTGTGACGATGCCCAGATTTTCACTTGTTTGAAGGCCTAAGATAGCTGGACCAGGGACGTCAACCACATAAAACTGTACGTACTGCCACAGCAATAAATGTCAATGGTGCTGGCACACTTGATTCTAGAGTTATTGTAGGTGGACAGCACAGGCTATGGCGGGTTGGATTAACTACTGACTGCGCAGGCGCACCGTCTGCACCAACCAGATGGTGGAAGATATGGTGGAAAGTCCTGAACAGTGGTGTGTTCCCTTGTGCACCGGCATCCAACTTCGGGTTCAAATTATGTCGGCCTTGCAGATGTTTAAATTGAGTCTTCAAAGTAACAAACGCTTCATCATGTCGATTGACGGACGATATGCGAATGCCATTAAAAGTCATACTTTCAAATGCACTGTCTTCGTAATCACAATGTTCACAGATGTCATCAAAAGCACACTCATCACCATAATAACTGTTTCCAATTGCATTTATTTCAAGACTTCAGAATGGCCTTGCTCTGCCACGACCACTATACTGTTCTCTGTTGTGCTGTTCTCTCTCATAGTTTCCTTGATCAGATAAGCACACTGAAGCCCAATGCCCTGGGCGACAGCAACAGTTGGATACATGATCTCTTACGGGGCAAAATTCTCTTCCAAAAGCATGGTCTCTACCGCAATTCTTACTCACAGACTTGTTTGGTCTGTAGGACTGGCTTTTAAGATGAAAATTAGGTCGTCTGTCAAGCGCATTGACAGTATCTGTCTTTTCTGTTTCTACGACACCAGTCGGCTTCCAATTTGATGAGCGTAGCTGTTTCTTGTACTTTATTGCTGCTTCGTATGTCCGTCCAAGAACTAAGGCATCCTTCAAGAGGTACTTCTTGTCCTGTTCAAGTAACTCTTTTTGATAGTCGTCAATTAGCGTGCTCGCAATGATTAACTCAATCATCCTGTCGTTTTACTCATCCTTGGAGAAGTCACACTTGTGGGCCATGAGCCTACACCTGTTCACAAAGGTGTCAATCGTTTCCGACTCCTGTCTATAGCCCATTAATTTCAGACGGCACACACGAAAGTTTTCTGCAGGTTCAATTTGCTCCAAAATTGTATTGAAAATCTTTCCGACATCTTTCTCATCCTCTTCAATCAGTGTACCCACAAAACTGTTATAGTGCTTTAGACCCTTGTCACCAATGGCAAGCAGGAGGTTTGCTACCTTCTCTTCTGCAGAGTTCTTTTTAACAACAAAGTACAGTTCCGTTTTTTGCCTGAACAATCGCATTGACTCTGGGACATTTTGGACAGTCCAGTCCATTTCTGGGTGTTTCCCAGTCATCCTGAATCGATATAGATAATAGTCACAGTCTCAACACTCACAAATTGTACGAGCACGTGCTTTTTCTGTGCAGCGGGCGATAATAGAGAGTCACTTGGGTTCCTTCTTTTTGCAATTTTGGCTCAAATTTCTTCGTTTTGCTGGCAGTGGGGGCTTGCCTTTGTTGCTGTGTGCTGCTGTTCTGTCCATTTTAGCTGCTGCCACCATAATGTGAGCTAGTGTTGCTCGATATTAATAACACGACATGTTGTTAGCTGCCATATTATATTAAGATGGAATGAATATTTATTGACACAAGAAGGAGCTTCACACAAATTTCAACAACCGCAACACCTGGTGTTTACAATCACCATGACAAATTTCATCTTATCAATAGCTCTGTTCTTTTGTAATTTTTTGTGTGGGCTAGCACAGAGAATTGCTTGTTTTGCATTACAACCTGTCTAACAGTATCTGTGGTATTTGGCTATTGGTTAAGGCACCATTTTTTGTCTAGGCTCTGTTTTTGGTGATTCAATAATGTAGATACAGTGTAAAGGCAATAAGCAGGTGGGTGGCCAAGTGGCTTAGGTGCCCGCTTGCTCCGCTGAAAGTCTTTGCCTGCATGTGTTTGAACCCCGGGTGGGGAAGCCAAAATTTTGAGTGTACCTTCATGAGCAAAATCCCAGCTGGATGTCATTCGGATGAGACGTTAGATTGGTGGCCCCTTGTATCAGTGTCTATGCTGGGCAAGTAAAAGATCCCTCACATGGGGTAAATGTGTAACATGTTGAGGACTCCCGGTCTCTCTCCCATCTCATCAACCTTCGTGAGCGCCCGGAACGGGGCTTAAAGGGCTGCACTTACCATATCTATCTATCTATATCTAGTGCCATCCAAGTTGAAGGGCTACCAGGCCGCTACTTCCTTTCATTCCACTTTGCGGTGTGAGTTCTAGTGTGAAATGTTTTTAGCCCCCAGCCATCTTGGGTTGACAATTTTCTTCAACGTAATAACAATGTGATTGCCAATATGATAGAAATAACAGTTAATTATTGAGAAAGTCTATATAATATGAATTCCATTCAAAATTTCAACTAATTTGTTGATATATGTATTGTATATCCAAAAGCAAGTTTGACAGAAGTACTACTTTGTAGTTTGTATGGTACACAATTATATATGGTCTAGTGTCGTGATGTCGTAAAATTTGAGAAATTTTACATTTATGTGATGATTACATGTACATATCTTGTACAGGCCATCACTTATTATACATCACTGGAATGCTTAGCTTATATTGTTTCATATCTACCTCAAAAAATTAATCTCTTAGCCACCAAAAACCTTGAGAAAACAGGTGATCTTTTTGTGTCCCTCGTTACATCAGATTTGAAAAAATCATCTTAAAAGTGAGATTGCATGCCAATGACAAAAGATATGTTGTTCTGGTTTTCTCTGCAGTAATACCCAATTCCTCATAAAGTCCTAAAAGCTTACATCGTCTGTGTAAGTATTATCATGCCTTCTGTAGAACCCTAAATGCAAAGCAACGTCAACCTGTCCCTCTTGCCGAAAAAAATCAATATGTCTTTTTAAATTTAGTCTGTAACTATTAATAGTGCAGCTAGGAACTTCAAACATACATCAAATAAATGCTCATGAGATATACTGTCAATAGCATATCTCAGATTTTGTGTGCAAGTAAACCACTTGTTGTACAGAGTGTCTAGTATACCCTGACATTTTTGTAACACCTGCAAAAAACAGTCAAGTTGGAGGGGGGTTATAAGTTTCAAACCGTCAGAACTCGAACTAGTACAGTCATACAATGTGGAAAGTGCTATTGTCCAAATGCTCATAAATCAGGGTTTACTGTGGTATAAAATATGGTTAGGTTTGCAATGATTTTGTGACTTCTGTGATGCTCTGAAAAACCCTGAAAAAAATGTAACACATGCACGCATGACTGCTACAGATTTTTATGCTGGCTTCATAGCAGTGTACTGACTTCAAAAATGACCAGAAAGTGGTTAAACTAATGAATAACAAGTCATACTTTACTTTTGTGCCCTCATATCATGAAAAAGGGCAGGATTTCTATTAAAATATAAGGATTGCTCTGAAATTACATACTCACTTGTGATATTGATTTCTTATCACTGCACAAAAATTGACACCGGAGATATATGTGAGATGTCAAGTAAATTTTCGATAGTTATTGAAGTAAGATGTTTTAATTAGTTCTTAGGTATATTGGTAATGTTTTGAAACCTTTAACTTGAGATTTTGAGATGAACTCCGGCTTCTAGCTTAGTTATAAACATGATGCTTGAAAACGTTTTTTGTGGGTTGCTGTATCATAACTTTGTGGATCTGTGTCTCAGTTTTGGAAAAGAGATACTTCTTTTCACTGCTCAAATCAGTAAGATCGTTGTGTTGGCCAACTTCAGTGACAATTTCAGGGTGATACATGGAGTACTTTGTATTTTACATCAGCTTTAGTGGAATGAAGTAGTTTTGAATAAAAACGCATTTGAAATCTGGATTTTACATTAATTTATGTGGTGAAAAAATTTGTTAATGCCATATACAGTCCTAATTATTGCAAAATCAAGGTTGATTTTGGTTTTAATTGGTTGTCCTGAGTCTATTTTAGACCTTTTTGAAGAAAACAATTTTTGGTCCAAAACGGCCATGTAACACAAATTGTACGACCTTGTGACATGCGACCATATATATATGATTTAGACATGTTTGACGAAAATTTGATTGACCAAGGTCCAAAAGATTGCCACTATTTCATATATTCTTTAAATACTGTTATATAATTTATGAACTTTATTTCAATGACTGGTCTGTACAATGTCCAGTTTTGGATAATAAACATTCATTATAGTTCTTAAGAACCCATGTTGTGTTTTAGCCTTTTGTTGTCTTTTGTTTAGGAAGTAATTAATTTGAAATCTCTGAAATTCAAGTGATATGGACGGCAGTCCTGTTTTAGGCCTCAGTGTTTCCGGCAACCAAATTTGGTGAAATGTAGTAGGCTTGTGTTGGTCTGAAGTTGGAAAGTCGATTTCTTGCCCTCCAGATGACCATGACCAGATGACCTGTTCATGATGTTCTGTCATTTTTATGAAGTCTACCAAGTTTACAGAATTTGACTATTTTGTCGGAAGGGGTCATGAAAGTGTTGGAAAGGTATTGGGGGACATTGGAGTATCGGAGAAGGGGCCAGGGAGCAGTCCCCCCCAAAGGTTTGGAAATGCTAAGATTCGGGCAAAAAGGCTAAAAAAAACTTGGGCAGATGGTTAATAAAACATTATTGAAAATCTATGGTTTCCAGGTGATTTCATTTGAAATGGTATTAAATCTAGATCTTGAAATTTGGGCAAATGTCGCTCACACTTTCAAAATGTTCCCGCAAGGTAGACCTACGTATGTATGTCGAGTCGATTTCAAGACGAAGGCATTTGTCTGTTGGTCATGGTAACTGGCCATTATGTGTGAACCGTGCTAAAAGGGTGTTCACTCATTCGAAAAAGGTGTCAGTCCAGTCCATAGTCCATGGCTTCATTAAATTCATATTGGATATAGGTCTAGGTCTATTTGTTCACCTAATTAAAAAAATCCTAATTTAAAAAATCCGAGGTAATGGACCGTAAAAATGTATGACTGGGGGGGGGAAGTTTTGTAGTAACTTTTTGCATGTGTTTCAAATTTTTTTGCAACTCCTCTCCCCCATCTACCCAATCATAAAAACTGAGTGTCATTAAGTTAAAGCTGGTAACATTTATTTACTCCATCCCCATGCAGCCTAGCAAGTGCATAAATACTGGACATAAAGCCCCAATCATCTATCGATCCCTAATCCCTATGCATTGAAAGATTATGACTTACATGTATTCCCCTCAGAAGGGGAGCGGGTGGGGGGGGGGGGGTTAACACCAGTCCAGAGTCACCCATGCCCAGGAAAATTTCAAATTTGTACCTGTATGTAATGCACCATTCTTGGCCAAATTCTATGGAGGATTGCATAAAAGAGGCAATCTTTTGGGAGGGGCGGTCCATACTCGGGTCAATGTAGCCATAGGCTGAGCAGAATCCTAGAGGGGACAAAGACCGGTAATGAAACATACTTCCCCGCAAGAACCCCCGAAATTACACCTTTATGAAATTCTAGTTGCCCCCTGCCCCCTGGTTTGTACACCTATATATATGCAGCTCCTTTGAGGCCACGGCTCTGTACACTGATATAGTAGGGGAGAGTGGGGCACCATGAGCCACTTTTCTCATTTTAAGGTGGCTCGCTACACATGTAAAATGGTAGTTAGCGCACATTGACGCGCAGCCAGGCAGGCCCTATCTGTCATGACGTCACCAATGCAGCAGGCTCTGCTGACATTGACTTCATCATCTTTTTTCAATAATGATAATTGCATGCGTCGGCCGCTTCGTTTGCGATTTGCGCCACTTCTATTGGGGTTTGAAGCATTAGATGCGCAATGAAGAGAACTACATACAACCGGAGTTTCAGCTTCATACTCATAACAGAAATTTTTTACAGGTGGTTTTCGGAAAGCCGGTTTAATTTCTCGAAAATGACTTCGTGATATAAATTAATTTGTATATCAATTTCAAGTGTGGTAGGAAGGCTTGTCTGTATCATCATATTGTTCCCCAGTATATTTTGAAGTAAATGACAAAGAAATACAAAATCCTATCTCGTCGATTTTTTTAGTAGTACGTTTTATTAAACAGTTTAAATTTTCAAAATCGAAACTTTTATTCCGAGCCCCTTGAAAATCACTATAAATTAAATATATCTTTCTGAAACAATCATTATCTTTTCCATAAAACTGTCCTCTTTAATTCCATGCTTCATTTATTAACATAGCATAAATGGCCACTGAATGGCATGGAAAACTTCAAAGTAAAAAATTCACGAAAAAAATTGAGTTTTTTAGGCGTGCATGAATTGACTTTCTTTTACATAAACTCAAATATTTTGAAAGAAAGGCTGGTAGCGACCACTTTCGTTTATATATCCTTGCTATAAACTATTTTTTGGATCATTTTAAACTATTTTTAAGAAATCCTATCTAAGTTCATGAGTATCGAGCCACCTTAAGCTCCTGAACCTATCTGGATAATAGGGTACAACAAGTTGAATTTCGGAGTTGCTTGTCAAATCCACTAATAATCAAGACAGGTGTCCCGCAAGGATCGATCTTGGGCCCTTTCCTTTTTTTGATCTATGTCAATGACTTTGGCAGGTCCACTGATATGTTCAATTTCATTATGTATGCAGACGATACAACCCTGTCTACAACATTATGCAATAACCATCTGAATGATGGTCACGAAAACCCAATTGACAAAATAAATAGTGAAATTACTAAAGTGTCTGACTGGTTAAAAGTTAATAGGTTATCATTGAATCTTAAGAAAACTACATACATGGTATTCCATACTCCAAACAAAATCATCCCACCCACAAACCTAGTAATGGAAGGCGTAAATATTAAAAGAGTTGATAGTTTTGATTTTCTTGGAATTACCATTGATAAGAATTTATCCTGGAAACCCCATCTGAGTAAAATAGGAAAGAAAATATCCAAAGTTATTGGAATAATGACAAAGATTAAAAGGTATTTTCCAAATGAGATATTAAGAACCATATATTACTCCCTCATTCACTGCCACTTGCTCTGTGGTGTGACCTTATGGGGTTGGAAACCTAATTCAATTGAGAAATTACAAAAGAAGGCTATAAGGGTGATATCTAAATCCAAGTACAATGCCCATACTGAACCACTTTTTAAGCAGCTTTGTATCTTAAAACTGACAGATATCCTCAAAATAGAAGAGTGGAAGTTCTACTATAACCTATTTCACAAAAGTATCCCAAAGTATTTCCAGAATATATCATTGCTGCGTAATAGTGACATTCATAACCACCAAACTAGGAATTGCTCCTTACTAGCCGTTCCTCGTCTCAAATACAATACCTCTAAATGCGCAATTCGAATCAGACTTCCCTCAATTATAAACTCTGCCCCTTCATGTATCATTGACAAAATTCAAACTCACACCATCTATGGTCTGAAATTTTATCTGAAAAGAACATATTTGAATATCTATAGCAACAATTGTTCTGTTGTGAATTGCTACATCTGTAGGAATCTCAACAGTACTTAGGCCTAAACCGTAGTATATTATTAACCATGTCAAAATCTATAATCATGCTGATTGTCAATATTTTATTTATTTATTATCCTTTTGTGAACTCCTGTGTATACATATAAATCCTTTCCTGTCTCTGTTAACTGAATTATACATTGTAAGTTACTTTGATCATATGATAATCAACAGCCTTTACAGATGTCTAATTTATTGTTATACGCTTGCTTCTTGGTGGCCCACATGATAGCGGCAGTAGCCTTAATGTGGGTCTCCAAAGACCGTATATATGTAATTATTTTGGAACTATTTCATGTTGTATCTCTCTATGGTCAAATAAATGAATATTGTCTGTCTGTCTGTCTGTCTGTCTGTCTATAAAGTTTAAATGGTAAATAGCTGGTTGCTTTATATAAGATCATAGCAAGACCTCTTGCCTACAATATTCAGCGTTGTTACATTATATCTTAATTCTTAACCATTTTCCAATTTAGCATAGTATCAATGTTATGACATCATCCTAGAACATGCCTTACCTTCTCTAAGAAGACTAAGTTTTATGAAGATGTCTTAAATATTTAAAGTACCAGAAGAAAAAGTTCCACCGCCCAATATTTTACTTTTCAATCAAATTCACTGGTCAAAGCAATCGTTTCAACGAAGCGGAACGAAATTTGTTGACCACAGAAGAGGGAGCCCGCCAGTCCGTCATATGGATCCATCCGCGTTTTACGCACGACACACTGGCCACGCATGCGCATCGTCACTTCTTCTGACAAAAATTTTCAAGAAGAAGCACATGTCTAATCATCGGACGTTTCGCTGATTTGCGTAAAGACTATTTCATTCACAGAGACGGGAGACCCATCATTTTGAAGGTCTCGCGGAGATCTATCTATTGCACTAGGAATCGTCCCCGTACGACTGATGAAATTGCTTGGAAGAGAACACATGTCCTCCCCACGACTACGGATGATGCAAGAAGGCTGCTGACAATCTTTGTCAGGATTTTGCTCATTTTTAAGTGGTTTATGCAGTTTTTACTCTCGGCCTCAGTGTCAGAAGATGGCAGGCTTTATTTGGGACCACGTGTGCCATCAAGACAGCTGATCACATTCTGTTCAATCGAGATTGCAGCCTGCTCAATGCAAGACCACGTGGAGGATGTATTCTTGCAGGAGCTCACAGGAACATGGTAGCCATGGCAACCAACATAGGATTGAACTTTCTGAACTCCAGCTTCCTCAAGATTGATAGTCCTCCCACGGCAGAAGACTGGTCCTTACACTTGTCATCCAGATGTCAATCTGTCGTCAAATAATTTAAACACCTACAGGCTACAGGGATGTATATTTGATCATCTTTTCAATATCCAGATTATGTCCAGATATTAATCAATTCATCTGATTGATATGTCTCATTAAATATCACATGTTTGACATTTGTCTGTACTAAATTTTCTTCCCACTAATGAAAGTACAATATCTGCCACTTTCTATTTCATGTGCCACGAGCCACGAAGTGTTAGTTCCAAATTTACCCACAAAGGAATGGGGGGCGCCACCTGCTGGATCAGGAAGGACCAAAATGCTGCGCCTGAAGAAGGGACAGCCCCATCCTGATGGGAAAAGGAACATTTAGTACCTCATCTTGCCTTTACATACAGGAAATCAGGGATGTATTCAGTTTCATTATTTAATGATATTCATTTCTGTACTTTTCAATTATTTCATTTATGCTTTATTCTATGTTTGTCAAAATCACCCATGGATACAAAAAATTAAAAAAATTATAATAATTAAAAAATTTTATCGTCTATCTCAAAGAAGACTAGGTCAAATCAATTTGACTGAATTTTGAAATATTTCGGAAAAATAAACTAGAGGATCTCTAGCACCAAATGGCACAAGAAATAAGCCCAAAGGGTCTATTTATTACCATGCACCACTCCTTCAAACTCTCGGTATTTTTTACCCTGTTTTAATGCACTTTTCCATGGAAAACTGACATCTTTCATGGCCCATCTCACTCAACTCAATTGATTTGACCTGGTCTTCTGCAAAATAACTGAAGAACCCAATTGATTTGGCCTAGTCTTCCATGATACAATGTAAGAGGACAATCAGTCATGTCTGCATACAAACTGGTTTAACCTGTTATGCTTGTGCATCTTTTAAAAAATTATAAAGGTTAGTCTTATGTAAAACTAGGTTTCAGTGGTTTGACTGAGTCTTCCACAACAGAATCTGAGTTGCACAATGGGAACTTATGAGGTAAAAAGCAGTTAAACCTGCTTTGACTGAGTCTTCCGTTGAATTTTTCCATCCAAAAAGTTGTTTGTTGTTCAACCTAAAAAGGTTAAATTGGTTTGACTGAAGCCGACTCTATGAATTTACACAAGTCTAGTGGAAGACTCAGTCAAAGCTATGTTTTGGCTGAGTCATCCTCCATTTTCTAGTGGAAGACTCAGTCATAGCATAGCTCTTGACTGAGTCTTCCGCTAGATATTGGCTGATTCACAGAGTCGGCTTCAGTTAAACCACTTTGACCTAATATGGAAATTAAAATAATGAAAAAGCTGTCTTGCAGCTTCCTAGAATAATCAGTCAAAATTACTTTATTAAATAAATTATACATTTTTTAAACATCATTTATGTTTCTGCACGATCACAGCATCAAGCCAAACACAATGATATAACTCTCAATGAAATCAGTGGAGGGAAACAGAAGTTATCTGCTGATTTGTTTAGTTTTCACAATTTCAGGTGTGCTGAAAATTGCAAAATTTGCTATGACTGAGTCTTCCATGAGATAGACGTTATGTCCGATAGCGGAATGCTACGGGCTGAGTACCCTATCCATTTCTTACTTAATAGCCTACTATATGTTCACTTTTCATTTAAATACAATGTCATGTTCACTATAATTTGTGACCATCACCTTAATTATTTGTCTTATACGTTTACCAACTTTTTCAATATCTTTCAACCACCACGATCACCACGATCACCACTATTTAGTGATCAATAATTTTTGTGATCTATAATTTTGTGGTCAACATTCTAGTGTTCAATTTAGTTAAAATTACTTTTAAATGATCAGCACGACCGCCACGATCACCACGATCACCACTATTTTGTGATCAACTTTTTTGTGATCAACATTTTTGTGGTCAACATTTTTTGTGATCAATTTGTACAAGTATCATTAGAAACTATTAACCCATTGATCACATCACATTCATATCTATCAAATTTATTATCACATTTGTATACCTATCACATTTATATTTATCACATACCGTACATATATAGATAGATATCACTTTTATAATATTTAACTCGTCTATATCTTTCACTTTTATATTTATCTCATTTATATTTATCACACATATTTATATTGCTTTATCACACATCCATAACTTTATTATACATATCACATCAATTAGTTATTAATTTATGTCTTCTATAATCACATTTTTATTTATTTATCACATTTAGACTTGTTCATCACATTTAGATTTATTAACCACATTTAGCTTTATAAATATTTATCATATATAGGCCTATAATCACATTGATGTTCAATCTGGGAACCATCTATATAAGACACGTTGGGCCAATTAAGGCTCTCAGTTTTCCTTCGCTCACTATTATTCATTTTTCATTGTAGAACTGCTAGATGCCGAATCAGAACATTCAAGATGCCAAGCACCCAAAAACATTACCCTGTCTTGTCCGACGGTGGAATACCGCGGATAAAGATTCGCTTTATGGAGCAGTACCAATAATGGTATCATAAGAAATATAGGCACTGATGGTGGAATACCACAGGCCCATCTTGTTCGCCGCTCCTCCTCTCGATCCTTCCTCTCTTCTTGGGGCAACCAGCGAGCTGGTTGTTTGGCTCTTCACTTCGTTTCTCCCCAAGCAGGGAGGCTTTATCGACAGACTCGCTATGACATTGTAATCATTTGATATCAGTACAATACTGTGTTATCTACACTATGAATCATGACTCTAATTTTACCCTTGTTATCAATTTACTTATTGTCATACATTTCTTGCATTTCCACATTTGATTCAATTACATTTCATACTCTTTATAAATTTACAATAAACATTTTATAACTCCATTCATTGGCTCCTGGTCGTGGCTCAACAAAGCAATCGTTTCAACGAAGTGGAACGAAATTTGTTGACCACAGAAGAGGGAGCCCGCCAGTCCGTCATATGGATCCATCCGCGTTTTACGCATGACACACTGGCCACGCATGCGCATCGTCATTTCTTCTGACAAAAATTTTCAACCCCTCCAGCCACCCGGTCACCACCGACCAGGGAAGGGGCTTTTTGTAACGTTATTCCACATTTGCTTGGTGCCTGATTTTATTGTGCAGTCTGATAGTGGAATACTACAGTGTGCTTATATGGTGATATTTAGGTCCTCTGGCTCTTCACTTCGTTTCTCCCCAAGCAGGGAGGCTTTATCGACAGACTCGCTATGTAATCATTTGATATCTGTACAATACTGTGTTATCTACACTATGAATCATGACTCTAATTTTACCCTTGTTATCAATTTACTTATTGTCATACATTTCTTGCATTTCCACATTTGATTCAATTACATTTCATACTCTTTATAAATTTACAATAAACATTTTATAACTCGATTCATTGGCTCCTGGTCGTGGCTCAACAAAATTATTTTTTTCAATTCTTGGTCCTACATTGAAAAGAAAGATTATGATTGCTACCCTAGCTAGTTCTACACTAATAAAGGAATATATGGTCTTCCTATCGAGCAGTTCTATCACGCCGTTTGTTTTGTAGGGGCCATGGCTCATGGTGCCCGTGGCTCATGGTGCCCCGCTCTCCCCTAGACCTAATTGAAAAGTTGAAATTATGCAAGTAGTTAGCTAACTAGGCCTGTTAAATGATTGCCCCTGCCCTACACACAGGAACAAAGAGTTAGGGGTGACCATTAATTAATTGGGGGGGGGGCTTGGAGTTTTCCATGACAGGAAATTATTTATTTTAAAAAACTCCCATTCCTTGACATAAAATGGTCACCTCCTTAAATTGGAAAACAAAATATGTTTTGTTAGGTATATGCTTGACATGATACGGGCAATTGCACATTAGGGCCTTATTAAAAATCTACCCCATCCAACTAGTAGAGTTCTAAAAAGCTTGTTGATTCACTTGATTGTAATTGGGATAACCACAACTAACAGCACTTCAGGGTTCTTTTGTACAGAATACTACAGATCTCCACACAAGTGGATTGGTAAGGCACGGCATATATATACATTAGAATATATTTTGCTGCATGGGATCCTTTTTTAAAAACATCAATGACTAGACAGAAAAGGTGGACTAGGATATAACAGATGAAGGAAATAATGTACAAGAAATAGTAGCAATAAATAATAAATATATAAATATGTAAAATAAATTTATATGTAAAGTGATTAAAAACAGTTAAAAATACGCACAGCAGATGGATAAAACTGTTTAAAAATCGTTTGTTACCATAAAAAGTTTGAATTCTTCTACCCGACCTTAAAAATCAAACAAATAGTTAGCAGGATGAAACTTGTCTTTGATTATTGCTTGAGTTCTTTTGACAGTTGTTTCATTGTAAATAGAATGTAGCGATGGAAGACCTGCTCTGACAATTTTTTGGGCTGATCAAACAACACTTAATTTTTGTTTGATGATCCAAACCACACGGTGGTCAAAAGACTCTGCATTTTTGGGCGATAGAAATTCACTAAAATCCTTTGCTGCACTGTGAAGGAGCTAAGTGAGCGCAAAAAGAACAGTCTCTTGCGAGTCTTTTTAATAATGTCCATTGAATTCTGATGCCACTTGAGATCACTTGAAATATACACTGCGTTCCCAATTATTATGCAACTATGCTTTTTTGCATTATCTCAAAAAGAAAAAACACTATTTGAATATTCTATTCACATAATGATAAGTGTACCATGGAGCTAATATCCTGCCAATTTTGTCCAATTCCATTGACTTAGTTGGGAGTTATGCCGTATAATGTTGTTTTGGGGTGTTCCCAATTATTATGAAAATTCTTAGAAAAGCATCCATTGCCACCCAAAATCAACAAAGTTCATTATGAATTGACGTTAGAATATACCTCATAACACTAAATAAAAAATGGAACCATCATTTCAAACGTGGATGCCTTCATGACCAAGAAATCAATATAATACAACTGCATTGAAAAACCATTGAAATTGACTTTTTTCTCAATAAAGAAGCCTCCCATGCTCTTAAAAAATCGAATATCAATAAAATTCCAGCTTAGAATATATCTATAGCACACCACGGTCATACTGTGCGATGAAACACCAAATCTGGTATCTCTGCAAAATATGATACCAAATCAAAAACTCACACTTCTGTTTCCCATTGGAATAGCATTGGCAATTGGATGTGTTCAATTCATTTCAAGATATTTCACATATACAGTGGTGCAACTTAATTGCCATTGGTTCAGATGAGAGTTCTAAACCTAAGGAAAGTGGAAAACGACTTAGGTAATGATTTTTCATTTTGTCTGGCTAACAGGGCTTTTTATTGCAATGAAAGTGTATTTTCAATGCTATTTCAATGCAGGCGAATAACATGAATTTCTTCGCTATGAATGTATCTATGTTTGAAATGATGGTTACACTTTTTCTTTTGTGTTATGGGGTATATGTTGATGGCATCTTCAGATTAGTTTAGGTCATTTTGAGTGGCCATGGATGCTTTTCCAGGAATTTGCATAATAATTGGGAACACCCCAAAACATCATTATATGGCATAACTCCCAAATGAGTCAATGGAATTGGACAAAATTGGCAGGATATTAGCTCCATGGTACACTTATCATTATGTGAAAAGGTTATTCAAATAGTGTTATTTCTTTTTGAGATAATGCAAAAAAGCATAGTTGCATAATAATTGGGAACGCGGTGTATGTACCAAGGAATTTGTAACTGCTTATTTGTTCAACTGGCTGGTCGTTAATAATCAATGGCTCCTTTTCATTCTTATTCACACGAAAGTCAATAATAAGTTTCTTGGTCTTGTTATATTAAGCAGGAGGTTGTTTCGGTTTTCACCAGTTTTCAGTTGTGGTAATTTGTGTCCTATATGCTGTTTCGTTGTTTCCCTTGATGAAGCCACAGATGGTTGTATCATCTGCAAATTTAAGGACAAGTGTGTATTCATCATTCGCAGTGCATTCAAAAGTGAAGGTCGAGGAAAGCATTGGCAATAGCACACAACCTTGAGTGGTGCCTGTCGACAATGTCACTGACTTTGAGAAGTGCTTATCTATGCTGACTCTTTGTAACTGATTTATTAAAAAGTCTAATATCCAATCAGAGAGAGTAGGTGAAATTCAGGTTGTTCAGCAGTTTGTGATGAAGTTTCTGAAGTTTCTGTCGAATGATGATAATGAATGCTGAACTGTAATCAATGAACAAAACTCTCAGATATGATGATGGTATTTCGAGATGTTGCAAGATTTTGTGAAGGCAAGGTGATATGGCATCTTCAACTGTACGATTGGATCTGTAGGCAAATTGATGGCTATCGAAACCAGATGGCAGCAGTGACTTGATATGCTTCAGCATAATTCTTTCGAACGACTTCATGGGAACAGCTGTGAGGGCAACAGGCCGGTAGTCATTTAAGCAGGACACTGTATTCCTTTTTTGTTACAGGAATTATAGTGGCTTCTTTAAACGGACAAGGGACTTTCCTTGATTGAAATGACCAATTGTAGATTGTTGAGAAGACTTCGGCTAAATGGGATGAACAGTTTTTCACACAGCGTTCCTGAAGAAACATTGGGATTAAAAAAATGAGCCCGGAACGGGACCTATACCACCTGAAACTCCACGATAATACGAACATTTTAAGACAAAAACAAAAAAAATCTGTTGGGAATTTTTTGAGAAATTCAAGTTTAAAAAAAAACTGGTTTGTCCCACCACTAGAATACACGTGTAATGGCATATAACACAATCAACAAGCTGGAAAATGTGATCAAACCTGTTGGCTAAGCTCTGTAATGCATTTCAAATAAGTTTGGTGATGAATTAAAAATATTTACTTACTCACATAAAAAAAGTGTGACAAATTGTTTATCACACACTGTAAAAATGGAAAAATGTTAGAAGTGACCCAAATGCGAGAACTTTCCTGTGTTTGATTGGTAAGAATTTAAGATTATCCTTAACCAGGATCTGGGAAGCATATTGTGGCTTTTGAAGTGAAAGAATGTCTCAAATGTATTTTCATAGGCTAGGAAAGAGTGGCAAGTAATCAACTACAATACCATGTAATGCATTGTGATCTCTCCTGCACAAAATTCTCAACTAACTAAACTCATTTTAAGAATTGTAACCCTTTCTTTCTCTCTTAAAAAAATGAGTGTTATGAATGAATTGTCTATTGAGCTGCTGAAGCTCTTTCCAAATTGGAATGACCAGTCCAAGCATTGGCCTATGTGTAGTTTAACACTTTGAAAGACTAAATTTACAGTGAAACAGTCGGGGGAAAATTAATTTATCCAATTGCTGATCTTGAGTATCCCTTAATATGCTGTCCAGTATGTTGCACAGAAAATAGGGAGCCTTACAACAGCTGTTTATTGCATTCCAGGATGTCATACACACATGCTTTGATAACTACCTTACTTCTTTCCAATCAAAGAAATTGTTATATCCAGTGAATTTGCTCATGCTATAGAATATTTTAAAAACCAGCATAGTACACATTTCGATAAGAGAGGTGCAAGGTATACCTGGAAAAGTGTAGCAAACATCTTGGTCAATTTTCCACACAGGTCATTGATAACTGCGGTGCCTGCTTTGACAGACTGTCCAACAGCTTATGATTTGAAGAAATTAAGCTAAACTTCTGAATTGTGCTTTATTTGAACCATACATATGCTTATTTAGGTCTTAATGTATATTTTGCATGAGGGAAATGGTTGCTGCCTGCACAAATCCATGAAGAAGTTTGCATGTGGTTTGGTTGTCGTGAACTGATATGTCACCATTCTTATTAACATGCTGCCACCTTGCTCTATATTTGAACTATTGCATGTAGATACTATACCATTAACTAAACAGGCTAATTGGGAATCAGTGCTGAATTATGATTGATCTATCTTATGAGTGTCAGCTTACTAGTAACATTTATATCCATTTTAGGCATGCTTTAACTTTTTGAAAGCTTTATAAAGCTTCACATATCGATGCTAAGGATAATGCTTCAGATTTCAACAACCAAAGCCTGAAAATTGGGGGGAAATTGGTTACTTTTAGCATTTTTGCATTCTTACAGTATGCGATAAACAATTTGTCACATTTATTTCAATAAAGTCAGTAAATATTTAAAATTCAACATTGAAACTTATTTGAAATGCATTACTGAGCTTAGCCAACAGGTTTCATCACATTTTCAAGCTTGTTAATTGTTTTATATGCCATTACACTTGTGTTTGAGTGGTGTGATAAACCAGATTTCTTAAAACTTGAATTTCTCAAAAAATTCCCAACAGATTTTTTTCGTTTTTGTCTTAAAATCTTCAGGTGGTATAGGTCCCATTCCGGGCTCATTTTTTTAACCCCAATGTTTCTTCAGGAGCGCTGTGTTCAATAAACGAGGTGTTATACCATCAGGTCCTGATGCACTTTAATTCAGTGATGTGTCAAGTCTATTTTGATATTGGTTGCCATTGACAATGTCTGAGGCTTGAAGTGACATTGACACTGTCACAGCAGCTATCATTGCATTGACAACAGTGGTAGGAACGGCCAGCACTGGCTGAAAACAGCGACAGCTCCAGACTTCAAATAATCAAAGTAAGTGGTTTTTGACATGGTAGAACATGGGATGCTTCTGTCGCATTCTGTACTTCGTTCTATTGAAGTGGGGGAAACTTGAAAGAAGTTATTAGCCCCTAACAGTCACGAGAGCAGGATTTGTCAACCTATGTGCCTTTGTTGACGTTTAATGATTCCCAACAACATGGCGGCACCAGGCAAGCTCATGACGTTACGTCAAAGAAGATATAGCACAAGAAGGGACACCACTATAGGACCAATGGTAAATCCAAAATCATGGCGCTACCTGTACCCAATTGTATGAAGCCTTAATATAACACGGGTTATCCTAAAGTGGTTAACTACTGTAACTTATTTTCTAACTGGGCTACTGGCCAAAAAGTTTGTCATTTTGTCAGTTGAGTTTAGTTTATTAAAACTTGTTGTCTAACTATTGTTCAGCATTGACACAATATCATTCTGTAAAATGAATTAACCACTTTAGGATAACCTGTATTAAGTGTTGATATAATCTGACGGTAAGCCCAAGAACTACTGTGATGCTGGAATGACATCAAAGCTGCATGGTTTTTCAGCCTTTTCAGACAAAAACGGACCTACAGACTTTAATTAAGTTAACATTTACCTGATCTGCAAAATGTAAAAAGCATCACGGAGAAAACAATATTGCCCAGCACTTAGACTAATCAATATTGCTTCATAAAAAATGTTTTATGCAGTCAGTGACTGAATGTTGTTAGAATTTTTTCACTTTTGCAAAAAAGTCACAGCTCTGAAATGACAGAAGTTAAAAATATGGTTATTATGTCAAAAGATGTCTCTATTAAAGGACAAGGTTGGGTGAACATTTCATGCTGCTATAACTGAATTGGTTTTTTTCAATATAAGCATTAACTGACCCAAAAATTCCTATTTTCAATATTTTTTTTAAATTCTTGTTTTTGAGAGACCAAAAATTTGCTATAAAGTTTGAGAAAAAAATCTGAACCAAATCTGTCATGAAGGAGAATACGCGCAGATTCTAAAAATTATATAGGTTAATTAATTAATTTTTTTCAGTCAAATAAATGCTGATTATGATGAGATACATCAATCTGGAATCCACAGTCGATGAATGACCTTAAGTAGCTAGTACTGATCTTTCAAATGTGATTGGTTGAAACAACAATGCAATCAACATCCGCTCATTCACAATTGCTCTGTGACGTCACCCACTACATGCTTGTCCGCTGATATGTGGACAGGCACGAGTCAGAGATACATTCCTATATGCACAAACTGAATTGTGACGTCAGAATGCAAACTTTTGACTTTTTTTGGGAAAATTCAAGAGCTCAGGGCTCTTACTTTAAAGGTTGAGAAAGATTTTCAAACAAATCAATCATCATGGGCAATACCTGCAGATTCTCAAAAATTAAAAAAACATTTATTTTAAGTCCAATAGATGCTTATTTGTGAAGAAAGATGTTACTACATGCACAAACTAAATTGTGATGCCAGAATGCAGATTTTTTAAATTTTTTCAGATATTGTTGAGCTTTAAAGTCTGTTATACAATATGAGATAATAAAATGATAATGATAATGATAATAATAGGTTTATATAGCGCCAGTTCCAAACCGAGTTTGCTCAGCGACGCTTAAGTAGCCTGTTAATTGTAGTGTCTGTTGAATAAATAGGTTTTGAGACTCTTTTTGAACGACTAAAATGTTCGTTTCTGTGTCAGGTCATCAGGCAATTTGTTCCAGAGAGTCGGGCCAGACATCATGAAAGCCATGGAACCCCAGTTATTGTTCAGCCTAATATTAGGTACGTCAAGGAGCCCTTTTTCTGAGTTCCTAAGTTTTAACAAAGACGATGTCCGATGAATCAGCTCGCTGAGATACAACGGGGATTAGTTGTTCAGACTTTTCCAGGTAGTCGTCAGAATCTTTTACTGATCCTAGCAGGACTAGGAAGCCAATGCAGGTTTTTCCTCACGTTAGTGATGTGATCACTCTTTTTCAACCTTTCAATCAGTCGAGCAGCTGAATTCTGAGCAACTTGGAGCCTGTTAATATGTTTGGATGCTGCTCCGTAGAGCAGGCCATTACCATAGTCGAGATGCGGTGTCACCAGTGCGTTCACTATTGTTTTAGTGTCCCCTTTATTTAAGGAGTCACGGATTCTTGAGATATTTCTGATATTCAGATATGCTGCCTGACACATTTTCGAAATTTGCCTCTCCATAGTCAGATGTTTATCAAAAATAACCCCTAAATTCTTAACACTATCAGCAATCCTTATTTCAACACCAACAACATTTATTGTGTTCAGATCCAGTCTATACCTAGGTTTATCTTGGAGCCTATCAGTATAACCTCTGTCTTCTCACCATTATTACAGAGTTTATTTTCTTGCAAGAATTGGCGTATGTCCTTTATGCAATTCTCCATGTTGGTCTTTGCTCCAGCCATGCTATTTCTATCCGGCTTGAAAGCTATCATCAATTGTTCATCATCAGCATATTTCTGATCTTTAACGTTGTGTTTGAAAGCCACATCGCTCAGTGGCGCAATGTAGGAGTTGAACAGAATTGGGCCAAGTTTTGAGCCCAGTGGAACCCCATACTTCAAACACAGTGGCATCGCATTTGACCATTTGGCAAACCAGTCAAGTGCCCCTTGCTTTTCATTTTGTCTTTTTAATGTTTACCTTTCACCAGAGTATTGGACATAGTGAAATGACTATCCGTGATTTGAATAAATCAGTCCAAATAAAGTAAATAAAGAGTTAAAGTACTATGAATCACTAAACAGTATACATGCGCAGACATCATAGGGATCAGGGCCTGTCCAGAAAATGCTACTTTTTGACAGATAAGTGTACCACGATCATCCCATGTCTCATATCAATGATGTATGCAATATCAGTGATATTATTTTAGCCATTGCAGTGGGTCACTTTTAACCTGGACATCACTATTTAGTGCAGAAAAATTTGTGTTCAAATGTCCTGATGAAGAAATCCAGAATACAGTTGAATCGCATTTTGAACCATTTGGAAAACTTGTCAATTATCATTGACTGTAAGCAAATCACATTGGGGAAAAATACATACTACTAAAAAATGTTAAAAAGTGTGAGTTTGGCCATTTCAGACCATCAATGCCTGAACATGCTAGAAAATACCGATCTTAAAATAATCTCAAGGCAATCTTAAAACAAAATCAATATTACTGTACAATCAAGACATAATATACCAATGTGATATAGTAATTTTGATTTATTCAAATCGCTAGAAACTAAGAAAGATCAAGTCTCATTTCCTTCACTGACAATAAACTAATTAGTTTTCAGCGAGGACAAAAATGTCACTATCTGATCAAGAACATTGTAGATGGCAGTTATCTCACAATAATTTCTTTGTGTTTGAAGGAAAGCCAATTAAACACAACCACAACTGCAACAGTTAAATGTTCCGCTGTAGAGCAAGAGTAATCATTTTTATGTTCAGACTATCTTCACCTGTCCGATAGATAAATCAGACCTGGGCATTGAGAACTCACCCACAGTGATTGAAATAAATCACTTCAAAGAGAGTAAATGAAACTTCTATGTTTCTGACAGACAGAAAAGTTGGTTTAAGAATAAGCTGCAGACTGACAGTTAGGTACCAGACAGTTCTCACAGATTTGCCTGTGTGGCCCATTGGAGTAAAAATGAAAAACAGCATGCATTTTACCATTTTACGTTGTGGTTAATTGCAAATCTACTGTTTTAAATGCTAAATTTAGTACCTGTCATGCAAAGCTCCCATCATATGCACATTCATAAATTTTATACAGTCTGTTATTCAAGGTTTGATTAAAAACCGAAACTTACACACCAAAAAAATATTGGAAGTGAGTGATGACTGCACTTTCAATTTTGTGAGGTCATCTCAAATGAAGCCCCCCCCCTCCTAACCATTACCAAATGTTTCCGTTATTTGTCATACATAAGAAAACATCATTCTAAAAATCATAACAGCACAATACAATTATCATACTATCATCCTGTCCTATCGGCAAACCAGTCAAGTGGACAATGCAGGACATAAATCATGTAGCATCCCCCAACCATTGCCAAATGCTTCCCTTATCTGTTGTATGGTTGAACTGAATAGGATACTGTGCATTAACATTATATATATGACTCAAGGTGATATTGCAGGTTAATCAGCATTTGATGATAATTTTGGTTTTGCTAGTTTTTTTCCTCTGACTATTTTCATATCATGTAAATTACCAAATTGATTCGAATTTGCCTGAGTCAATATTAAGAATGTTATATAAATTGAATTATAATATTATATACCTTATAATGAAAATTCCATTGAAACAGCCCTTGGTATCATTTCCACTATAACTTGTGAACTCAAAAGAGCATTACAAGAATATTATGTTTGCTTATTTTATAGAAAAACAGCTAGCAACAAGCTGTTAATATGAGTCTAAGTTAGACAATACCTATGTTTTTGACAATATGCAGTCTAATCCTTTATTTGCAAGTTTTGAATAAGCATTATATCATACTTGTGACCAACAACTAAAGAAAACTGAGAAAACATAATGCAATCCAGTAAAATCTTATTTGGACAAGGAAAGTAAGGTCCCATTATTGCATCTTCAGTGAATTGGTAAAAAATAATCATGATGGAACTAACTCAGCTGTAAAACCTTATTGATAACAAATGAAATACCAGGTAAGAATTTCTCATTCTTTCTAAACTGTGTGGCAGTGGTCAATCATGATTAATTAGACAATGTTACAGAAGAAATAATGTAACATCACAATGAAAATTTATGTGCTCAGCTGCTACTAGGGATGCTACATGATTTATGTCCTGCATAGTTCTTTTTCGCACTCTTTAGACAAATAGGACAGGACGATAGTATGATAATTGCAGTGTGCTGTTATGACTTTAAGAATTATGTTTTCTCTTGTAGGCCTAATAGGGTAACATGGGGTAATTCAGGCCCCGGGGCAAATCCGGCCCCTTGAGGATAAAATGTTTTCTCTTGGCCCTAGTAACAGAGATTATGCTGCAAAATAATTATGATTCGACTTACAGGAGAATCATATTATTTTCTTTCATTTTATTATTATTAAACTTCACCTATTACATAGGTGAAGTTTCTTGTTTTCGTAAATACTTTTTATTAAACTTCACCTACACATAGGTACATGTACTTTCTTTAATTTCTTTGGAGTGATTTACTTTGGACGGCTGTTTCAATCATCCTTCACCTCATTGCCGTGTCCTCCTCCTGTCCTAATTAGCCTACCAAGTGCATAAATACAGGACGTAAAGCCCCAATCATCCATCCATCCATCCATTTGGAGTGATTTACTTAAATCATGTTAGCGAGTTTATGTTTCCAAAAATTGTCATTTGGTGCTGCCAGAGAATGTGTAACAACAAATGCAATTTACGTCATTGTTGAAAGGTTGGATAGTGATTTATTTCAATCAAATTGACCAAGTTACCTTAGTATACATGTAACTCCAAATGATACAGGGAAGTGGGAAGTGACTGTATTTCTGATAAATTATTAGAATGTTAACTTTGTTTTACAATGTATCTTGAGATGATATGAAGAATCATATTCCCATCTGTACTTTTCCTACCTAGGAGTTATATGCTTCAAATCTTTATTCTTATGACACACGGTAAATTTTCCAATCTGTTGCCTTCAAATCAAATGTTTTGAGAGAGAAACTTCATTGTGTATTTTGCATGAAAAGTAGTGATTTAAATAAATCAAAATTTTAAAGTGACATGAGATAATGGCATATCCAGTAGCAATGCAAAATAATTGATGACTGACTTGCTGAAGTTCTTCACCATACAGCAGCATTACTTGTAAAATTGTAAATAGACTTAGAAAAATGAAAAAGACTAAGAAAAATGAAAAACAAGGAGCAACTGACCTTTTGCCGTTATGGTCAAATGCGATGCCACTGTGTTTTCAGAGCTTTCCAGTCAGAGTCAACATCATTTATTGTTACAGCTCGTGTTCGATGTGAGAGATAAGACTTAAACCAATTCAAAACAATGCCACTGACACCTTGCATATTTTCAAGACGAGTCGAAAGGATGCCATGATCGATTGTATCAAAAGCAGTAGACAAGTCCAAAAGTACAAGCAGAGTCACCTCCCCATTGTTTAGGTTCAGCATCATGTCGTTGTGGATTTTGCTGAGAAGAGTCTCAGTGCTATGAAAAGGTCTATAAGCCGATTGCCTGGGGTCATGCAGGCCATTAATGGTCAGATGCTCAATGTATTGCTTAATAACAGCGCCTTCAACCACTTTACTCAGATATTTTAGATTTGAGACCGGCCTACAATTTTTCAGTTCAAGCTCCAAGCCCATTTTCTTTAACAAGGGTCTAATTACAGCATGTTTGAGAGAGTTTGGCATTATACCAGTTTCCAGAGATATATTCACAATGCGAGTGATCAGTGGAAGAAACTCATCCAGGCATTCTTTAATCATCCAGGTCGGAACCGGGTCAAGTTTCGAGTGCTTAGGCTCCATGTCATTTATTATCTAACGAACGTCCTCAGTTGTCAATTTTATAAAAGAGGAGTGGGGCGTACCATTGAACGTATATGGAATTTGAGTAGGTGTTGTATTCGCCTGATCGAGTTTATTTCTAATCATCTCGATTTCTTTATCAAAGTAGTCGGAAAATTCAGACGCGAGTGTTTTGTCGTCTTTGCCAGTGGGTAGGGGAAGATCCTGTTTCTTGTGCAGGGCATTATTCACAATTTTGAAGAGAGCCTTTGAATTTCCTTTGTTTTTCCTAATTTTTTCTGCCAGATCATTCTTCTTCAAGAGCTTGAGCCGACTGTTGAAGTCATTCCTTTTTTTCTTTGAAGATCAGTAAATCAGATTCCCTCTTGGTTTTTCGCCATTTTTTCTCAGCTTTTCGTTTAGCTGCCTTAAAAGCCTTTATATCCTCGGTTTTCCATGGTGTAGGTGCTCTGACAGTAATCACTTTTTCTGCTTCCGGGACGTGTTTATCTAGTACAGTCTTGGATTCATCATAAGTAGTAATCAACTCATCAAGAAGACATACATTTCCTTGACCATTGCCCAGTTTATCCAGTTTTGTAGAAAAGAAATGCCTTAAATCCAGCTTGAAAGAGTCCCGGTTCATCTTCCTAGTCTTCCGGTATTTAACTCTCTTTAGCGGTCGCTTGTTCTTATTCAGGTTGAGATCAATTAGAATGGGATGATGGTCAGAGAGAAGTTCATCAATACTACAACTAGACACCAGGGGGCAGGTCCTCCTTGTGATTACCAAATCCAGAGTATTGCCTGCAACATGTGTGGGACCTTGAATATGCTGGATCAGATCAAACATCTCTAGTACTTCATTAAATTTCTTTGTATTGCTAGCACACGATTTGTTATGAAAATTGAAATCACCAGGGATAGTAAGCTCTGACTTGTCATTTTGGAACTGTGATAAGAATTCAGTGAACTCATCAAAGAAATCTGACATTCGATAAACATTTACATCCGCCGGTTCAGGTCTATAAATTAGAAGAACAGTTACTCTCCCATCAAGTTTCTGCGCTGGATGCTCGAAAGTGATACTACGATCGGAAGCCAAACTCACAACCTTCAAATCTGACTGGAAAAGACAACCAACTCCACCACCAGTTCTGCCCGACCGGGCCTTTAGAAGAAACCTGTAAGCACCATTGCTTACCATATCATTAATCTCACAATCATTCTCATTAAGCCAGCATTCAGTAAACAACATGATATCAAGATCTTTTTCATTACTGTAGTCGTTCACAAGATCAGTTTTATTTTTAAGACTACGCGAGTTCCAGAGAGACAACTTCAAATTTTTCCGACGGGATTGACTTAGAACACCATTGCCTTTTCCCACAGAGACTAATGTACTGGAATCTGTGATCACAGGGCCTTTTATCCTTTTTTACAAGAACAACAAAAAATCTAAGTATGCTTGAACAGGTTTATTTATGTAGAGTAGGTCGGGGCATGCGGCCCCCCTTAACTTCGAGGTGCGATTTGACCGACTTTTTATGGGCGGTTATTTGAATGCTTTTGCTGTCAGGAAAGGATCACTTGACTCTATTAATAACTAGTGAAACATATGTCTACCAATTTTAATAAAGGAGTTACGGCCTTATTTGTAAAAAAAAATAAAATAGCCTTCTTACCCCACCTATCGGGCAAGAAGCCCCCCTATTATAATCCTATGGCAATTTTTTTGCGAGAGCATTCTGCCTCAAAGTTATTTCTTTGGGTTCTTCTATACTTTTTAAGGCATTCTATTCACTTTTTCTGAATTTCTGAATTTTTCTGTTCATAAGTTTATTTTTTAATATTTTTTGCCCTGTTTCAATTTCGGGCCAATTTTTTTTCTATTTTAATTAGCTATTCTATCAAGATTTAAGGTAAAGTACACATTAATAATGGTTCCTGAAGCAGCTTCGACCCTCCAGTGAAGAGGGCCTCATGCCCCCTATCATGTGGGGCCTCTCGCCCCAAACCCACATATTTTAATTTGACCTCATTATTTTGAACAAAAAATGCAAAAAACATAATTCCAATCATATTTATTATGTGATTGTCACAAAGTGTAGCAATGCAGATATCCATTATACTTTACAAAATTTCCAAAGTTATTTCTGACAACCCCTTTCAAAGAATTAGTCAAAGTTACAAAAACCATGCAAATTTTTTTGTTTCTTTAATTTCTACTATGGTTTAAGGCTGTTTGCCCTGAAAATTTGTGAGGTCACCTAAAACGCCCCTAGCTTCAATCCTATCAATAGATAAATGCACCAAAAATGTAAGTTTGGATATAAGCCTGGGGGGGCCTCTCACCTAACCCGGGCTTCTTGCCCCGACCTACTCTACAGCTTGTTAGTTGACCGTTTATCAGGAGCAGGATGCGGGATGTTTTTCTGAGGCAGTCTCTGTGGCTCGTACTGTCATTGTCACAACTTACGTTTTTTTTCACTCGGCTCGCTTTCGCGACTGATTATTCCTTTAACAGTGTCAATTGCCTGACGTACATTTTCAGACCATCCTGAGATTAAAGCACCGTCGAAAGGATCCTCTTCGCGACCCCTTTCTTTAGATTCGTACCACTTTCCGAATGTTATGGCTACATTTGCGTCTTCTGTGATCTTCTTAATCATGTTTCCACCCTTCCCAATTACTCGTCCAATCAATTCTTGCTTCATCGGCACTACTGCTTTAACTTGAAATTGGTTTGAGGAACTACAGGCTTGTTGACTCGGTCTCTTCCTAGCCTCTGCCTTAATTTGGGAATTCATAACCTCAGCATAACGCTGCATATGCATCGATGCATCTGTCAGATAATGTTTGGCCGTCTTCCTTCAGCATTGTTGATCTCAATCCCCTCGGGGTGATGTTGACATGTTTAATTAATGGACTAAGGAGGCCGAACTTGTGATTGAATAAGTTAATCTGCACAGATTTTCTCATATTTGGTGGGAGACTAACACAATACACTGTACAGCTTTCGCTCAGGTTCTCTACACTTTGCTTGAGATCTGCAAAGGCAGAGTTGACATCTCGACCATCAGCTATTTCAAAGGTGCCCGTGATTAGAATAAAGCTAATCCTTCATCATGGGCAGTTTATGCAGATTTTAAAAAGGCAAAAAATATTTTTCAATAGTCCAATGTGATTTTTTTTATGATGAGATATGTTTCAACATGTACAAACTGAATTGTGACACCAGAATGCAAATTTATCTATTTATTGGTTATGAGTACATAATCGCAAAAAAGTAAAGTTCAAGATCGAGTTCCATTTCCCATTGCGGTGCGAAGCAAACGTTTCGGCTAATTCACAAAATTCAACAAGTATCCAAATTTTTTGTCCTGAACTGTCGAACCCTACGGCCTTTAATATTAGCCTACACATGTCTTTTGAACACCAATGTCATATATGACTAAATCAACAAAATGAGCATCCAAAATCACGTCATACAGAAATGTCTATAATAAAACTTAATGGGAGTGTGGTTCACAACAATGAACCTCATGAATGTCAGGTCGCGGAAGAATACAACATGAGTCCGAAGGACGAGTGTTTATTTTGCAACAGACCTGATATGAGTGAGGTTCATTGCAGTGAACCACACTCCCGTTAAATTTTATTTATATCTCACAATAAAAACTGACCTCCAGCAAAAAGAATTAATAATTGCAAGAGTTACTATTTTGTTTAAATAGCCACAAAAAGATCCCTAGCAATCACACTGACCAATGAGGGCTTCAAAACATTGTGACATCATCACTTCACAGCCCATTGTTTACATAACAACGTCAGATAATGAGATGCATGTGGTTCACAACGATGAACCACATGGTGTGAATCACATGGTTTTTTGCCAGAACTTCACTGCAGTGTCAGAATAACTTGCAAAATTAAAAATTAATGGTTTCAAAATAATTTACTCTGCAAAATATTTTCGTCAATGAGTGTCATCCTTAGACAAAAATTAAAAAATCCACATGGGGGTAATAAAAATCCACATGGAACTCAATTTACTCAAGGGGAGGTATACATTTTTTGCAGGAGTTCTAGCAAGAACTCCTCCACTCCCCCCCCTCCTAGTCATAAATTCTGAACGGTCCCTTACAAGATTTGTGTACTGTAATGTTTTTTTGTCAAATCTGCTTACCTGCAGGATCAAATATTATATAAATATTCGATGGTGAGGAGTCCAATATAGAGTATAATTGGACTAAGAAAAACTATATTGGACTCAGAGCAAGCGCCTCGTCCAGTATAGCTTTTCTTCATCCAATTATGCTCTATATTGGACTCCTCATCATCAAATATTTATATAATATATATGAGTAGACTCTGCATACTTACAAGTATATACTTGCACGTCACACCCTGTTTTATCCTGTCTTTATTGTTTTAATTGGTTAATTGTAAATAACACTTTACATTTTACTTTTATACCACCCTGCAGCTGATTTTGTATATATACTCGAGTAGAAATAACGATTATTCTTATTATGTTATATTCTATTCTATATCTTAATACATGTAGCTATTTATCTATCTGTCTAGGCCCATCTGTTTATCTAGACCTATCTATCCATCTATATCCATCTATCTATCTATCTATCTATCTATTTAGATCTATCTGTCTCGCCTTATCTAGATCTATCTATCCATGTCTCTATCTGTCTATCTGTCCATCTGTCTATCTATCTATCTGGGCCTATTCAGGTCTATCTATCCTTCTGGGCATATTTGTCCATCTATCTTGACCTATCTGGCCCTATCTATTATCTGTTGATCTACTCAGTGCTGCTTGCCCATGTCTTGACTTGGGAACTCAAAATTTCATGTTTCTCGTGTGATAAATAAATTCTGTTCTAAATTTTAAGGTTAATACCAATCAGCTTCCTTTCCTTGGGGGAAAGTGGTGGCTTTGAGTAAGTTATGATCATGTCCAGATACATGTGTGAACCGAATTGCACGTTAAGAGGAGAAAAGCAATTCAGTGGCTGTGAAAAGATGATTGCCTTCATCACCAATTAGGTTCAGTTGAAGGGCCTACAGTCAATGGCAATTAGCAGCCTGGGGATGTCTACAAGTGGACTGCTCTAACATTGCTCTAACATTGCCACAGATCAAAACATATGCTGTCTTGTTGCTGAGTTTGCAACATTAAAGTCCACTAGACATGGTCAGTTGGTCATTGGCATCTTCTCCACATCTGCAGTATATATATAATAGCCCATGGTAGATTATTCAAAATTGTGTGCTGTCCTCTCAAGGCATGAAACAGGCTCTTAGATTCTATAGATCAAAACTTTGGATAAGATATTATTATACATCCAAATCAATTTTGTTTAAGCATTTTGTAATTTGATCTTTGTCATGTTCTCAAATCATGTCCTTTGTGAGGCTCTGTCTCTTTTCTTTTCATATGAGGGGCTTTACACATTGTATACAGTATGCAATAGGGAAGTAAAGTTGGCTGATTTTACATACCACTGGAGTTCAATTTAATTTCACTCAAAATTGACATAAGGTAATTACACTAAAGCTAGCTTTAAAAAAGTCATTAAGGTGCCTTTACATATTCTTTTTATATCCATAGAGGACCCCGTCCAATCATAATCAGATGTTATCCTATGTTATATCCATTATCTGCATTATGCATTGTTAACAGTGAACGTTTCAAACCTTTTTAGTGCCTCTTGTGAGCTATGAACCATTACCAATATACACAAGTTTGCTGATAACTCAAATTAAGTGACATCAATGTTCTTTATGGTCCATTTCCAGAAAATGCTATTGGGAAATAACCTGCCTACATATAAAATGACTGATATCACCATAGCATGCAATGCCGATAATTATTGTTCTAGTTTGTCATTTTGAACTCTTACAAGTAAATATGACATCGTGGAATATGCCTTGATATCAGACGGTATTCCTGAGTTCAAATTCCTGAAATTTCACCCATTAAAGCTTTCATGCCAATTTGCAATACTAAAGCAGTGAGCCATATTGATGCCAAAGTTTTATTTTGTCTTTTTAATAACCTCCATGCACAAAAAACAAAACAACTTTGTACATGGTGTAGTACTACCATAATCATACACTTATAATGTGACACTCAGTGTTAGTATTACTGACCTTGTCATTTTTGTGCCCTATGTTTTTCACCTGGGGATATACAAGAATTTTATCCAAAATTAATGTATGAATGTGTGCAGGTGGTAGGCCTATTTAGTTAAAGGTTGGGCCTCTGGAAATCATTCAAATTATAGGACTCTTCAAAATAAGTAACTAAAATGTGAAATAAAGTTATGGGTATGTGCTATAGACTCACAGTGTTCTCAGCACTCATCATCACATGGTGATCACCAACACTGGAGTAAGTGCTATGACATGGGAACCTTGGGCGATCTTCCGTTTGTCTCAGCTCATGGACAAGGGCGGACTGCCCTATGTGGCAAAGTGGCAGCTGCCACGGGCCCATCCAATCAGGGGGGCCCATTCAATATGTCAATAAAAAAAAATCAAGAAAAAGCTGAAAAGTAAAACTTTGCCATCAGGTATTAAGATTTTGTAATGAAACAAGATAAATTTAATGGGACAGAAGCCGCTGTATGGGGCCCCATCCTGACAGAACTTTATCAGCCTATATATAGCCTATGCTATCATATTTCGCTTTCCTTATTTGAAATAACACCGATGGCAGGAACTTTGGGGGCCCCTTGACTTATTTGCCACGGGGCCCGAAATGCCGCCAGTCCGCCCCTGCAGTCATGAGTGCCTTTCTATTGCTGCATTGAGCTGTATCATTGTGGAAGGCTCACTACAAATGTTGTGCCTGCATGCATTTTGGTACATGACTGATACAATACAATACAATGGAATACCATTTTACCTCAATAGGCCTTTCGACAAATAGGAGATATGCATGGGTTCCTATTCTTGTGTGCAATTGGGTCCAGTGCATCTCTTTGCAGAAACTTCAGTAAGAGTGGGATTGACAAATTTATAAGAGAGATTCAATTCAACTTTTCTATTTTTGAATTTTTGAAATCAGGTGGAAAAAAGGAGGAGAAACAGCCAAAAAATCAGTTGGAAAAAAGAGGAAGGAAAATCAGCCAAAAAATCTGTTCCACTCCCAATTCAAGTGCATTTTGAACTATAATGCTCTTGTTCCAAATGACTCCTAATGCATCATTGTCTCTTATCATGCATTATAATGCACAGGCCAAGTCAGACACCAGACCCCAGTGTAAATCCATGATCAGATTGTATGTCACTGATGGTTATCGAATCAGTAAAATGTTCAAAATATTCAAAGGCTACAACCACACAATCATTAGCTTTGCAAAGTGTAAATTTTCTAAATCAATCAGCAAACTACCCTACACAATCATTGGCTTTGACTAATCGGTGCAGCGCAGTAGCGCAGCGCATTTGCAAAGTGTAAAGTTTCCAAGTCAATCAGCAAGCTACCTTGAATATCCTTTAAGGATATTAATTTAAAAGGCGGCCATGAATGAGCTAGATACAAAAGTGCCAATAGAATGTACTAAGGTGAATTGCAATTCTGGGAACCCAGTTTACCCATGTCTGCTAATTGCCATTGACTGTGAGCACTTCCAAGAACCAATTTTCGTAATTGGTGAAAGCCAATGATCAATTCAAAGCCACTGAATCGCCTTTCTCCTGAGGTGCAATTCAGGTTCACACTTGGATCTGGGCATACTCATAACTTCAAATGTCAATTACAAAAAGTCAATTACTCTCACTTCCGCAGGAAAGGAAGCTATTGCTATTAACATAACAATTAATAACAAAATAGAATTTATTGGTCACACAGGAATTTTGAATTTAAACATAGTGGCATCGCATTTGACTTAACATGCTGAAGAATATCGATCTTATAACAATCTCAAGACAATCTTAAAACAAAATTAATGTAACTATAAGCTATTATATTGCCATTATTCCAGCAGGTACCAATATTACTGTGCAATCCATATGCCATGTATATATCGAATATTCTAATAGCATTGACTGAATATTGTAATTGCATATGTGAAATGAAAAAATAAATATCCTATCCAATCTAGACATTATTCCAGCTTAAGATGGTCATTTTTATTTATTTAAATCACTACTGTTAATGGAGAATATGAGAAAGAGTTTCATTTCCTTCAATGGCAATAAACTGATTGGCTTCCAGAAAGGGCAGAAAATTCACTGTCTCATCAAGAACATCAAATATGGTACTAATCGCAGAATAATGTCTTTGTATACAAAGGAGAGCCAACAAACCATTATCGCAACTGCAACAGTTAAAATTTTGACTGCAAAACTGCAGTAGCACTTTTTTTTAATGTTGGGTCTATTTCTTCAACTACCCGATACCTTTATCAGACCTGGACATTTAGAACTCACCAACAGTGATTGAAATAAATATCTTCAAAGAAGGAATATGAAATTTCTGTTGTTCTGATAAACAAAAATGTCTGTTTAAGAATAAGCTACAAATAGACAGTTCTCACAAATTACCTGCCTGTGAGTCTCATACCAGTTCAACGCAGGCTTTTGAAAGAAGGACTGTCCATTTTAAGGTCCAATAATCTTACGAAACTTGCAAGTTTTAGAATAAAATTGTAGACTTAGAAGAACAATAGAGTAAAAATGATAAACAATATGCCTTTGACTATTTTCTGTTTTGGTCAAATGCAGAACCTATTTTACTGCAAAATTTTGTATAATAATAATAATAATAATAAATAATAAATACTTTATTAATCACAAAAATTGTGAAACTTGGCATGTGTACTCATAGACAGGAAAGAAACAATCAATCACACAGACAGGATTCACACAGTCAAACATACATCTTAAAAACACATACATTCAATCACAGACATACAAATTATAGTTTATTTAAAAGCCGGATACTAGATGGTACAAATGAGTGTGAAAAACCTTGAAGTTCTACATTTAGCTGATACGAATCTTCGTCCAGATGGTAATAATTTATAGCTGGTATTCAATGGGTGCTGATTGTCTTTTATGATAGTCTTACATCTGATTTCACAGTATTTTACATATATATCTTCAATTGGAGTATTGTCTATTCCTAACTTTCTACACATATTTATAACCTTTCTGATTTTATGTTTGGATTCATTGTTTGAGTTCCTATACCAGCATGTGATCGAAAAAGAGATGACAGATTGTATGATGGCATTATAAAACATTTCTTTTACTTTAGTGCAGATGTTAAGTTTGTACAGTTGTCTCATAAAGTATACCATTTTGATGACATTTTTGTACACACTGTCAACATTATCAGAAAAACAAAGCTTTTCATCAATCTGTGTGCCAAGATATTTGTATACTGCAACATTTTCAACAATTGCATCATTAATCAATAGAGTATTATCAATTGCCGGTGATTTTCTGAAATCTACAACCATTTGTTTAGTTTTTGAGACATTGAGCTCCAAATAATTACGTTCACACCATTGGGAAAAGACTTCAACCTCATGTCTGTACGATGAATCATTATTAACACAGCAACCAAGAAGTGCTGTGTCATCTGCATATTTTATAAGTTTGCAACCTTGAGAAATACATCTGCAGTCTGATGTGTGAAGGGTGAACAATAATGGTGAAAGAACACACCCCTGGGGGCACCAGTGATGGTACATTTTGTTGAAGATTTACATCCTATGAATTTGACATATTGAACTCTGCTGGTAAGAAAGTCATTTATCCATAAGATTAATTTTGGATGCACAGACATGTTGTGAAGTTTCTGCATAAGCAGATGAGGCTGTATTGTATTAAAAGCACTTGAGAAATCTATGTACAATATTTTTACAAAGTGACTTTTACTGTTACTGTTTCGGTTGTCTAAGTGCTTCAGTACATCATCAATCAGACAAAGAGTAGCATCCTCCACACACCTGTTCTTAGAGTAAGCAAACTGCAATGGATCCGTGAAGGCTTTCACTTGATCACTCAGAATCACTGTGCACTAACGAGGGGGGTACCCTCGCCATCAGGGTAGCCATTACAACTGTCGATTCAAAGCAATTTTCTGTCATCCTAAGATTATTTCATCAAATCCAAAGCCAATATTTGTCAGGCATGCAGTCCAGATGTTAAACTAACCCTAGGACACAACTTCAATGTGTGATTACTCACAGAATTACCAGATTTTGCACTTCAAATATATCGTCAGGGCGAGGGTACCCAAAAAGTTTCTCGAGGGTACCACCATTTTCAAATATTGTCATGGTGAGGGTACCACCTAAAGTGACTGTTATGAAAATTTTTCTTTTTCAACCTTTGCGACAGTGTGATATAAAGAGCAATGGTGAGGTTATGAGATATCGAAAAAATAGAGAAGATACAGTAGACAGATAGGTAGGAAATCGATTAAAATTGTAATTCTTGCACATACTGTGTATGAAGTCGTTTTCAAGTATGTAGCCTCAGCCAGTGTAGATATATCTACCTGTCTATCTATCTATCTATCTATCTATCTATCTATCTATCTATCTATCAATTATCTATCTATCTATCTATCTATCTATCTATCTCTTTACACTTGTCTTGCATAGCTGCATGACAGCAAGTGGATTTGCCTGCTTAATTAATTTTGATAAAATGGACAACTTACAGTCTGTATAATTATTATGCTCAAGAGGCATAAATTATTTAATTGATTAGTTAATGAGCGAAAGTCAAAGTCAAATTCCAGCCTTTTTGAAGATGGGAAGTCTATCCTTGCGAGTACATCTTCATAATTATCATTATGATGATGACATGGTTTCTTGAGAGTAATACTGGGTAATCAGCTCTGTAAGCATCATAGCATCAAACATGGTGAATCTCAGATTAAGAGTTTAAGAAAGTTTCGCTGTGGATGGTATTGTTTTGGCAGAGGGAATTTTGCACAACAATCTTAAGCAGCTGACTCCAGGACAAATAAATTGGATTATATTTCATTACTGTGGGATACACAGAATTTTGAATTGGACTTTTAAATTTTATGGAAATAGACTTTATTGTGAAAAACCCAAGTGAATATTGAACATTTTTGTATTATATGGACTCCCGGTTGATTTTTATTTTTCTATTTATATATTTGTCGTACAGAAGTAGGCCTATACACTTTGTGATGAGAAACAACATTAAATAAATATTTACATAGGTCTACATACATACATACAATACATATAAAATCTCTTTCGACAGAGCAAAGTGGACTGCATTTTAATACTTAGTATGTAAACTTGGAGGATCCAAGTTATACTTCAGTGTATAACCATGAAGTCAAGGTCAGAGAAATTTACAATTTTTAATTTGTACGCAAGAGGGCTGCATTTTGTACTGTCTTGACAAGCAATATACTTAAGTCAATGTGCAGGCAAATGTCAAGGAATGCGGTGTTACATGTGGACATATATGTGAAGTACTTGCAAACCTATCCATCAGTATGCATCAATAAACACATCTACAGGCTATAAAATAATTAGAAAAGAAAGATATGATATAAAAAGCAAATGAAAGCCATTAAGAATACAAAAAAATAATAATAAAACCACCCATGGCGAAACTCTCAATTATATCACACATTATTTAATCTGAACAATATATCATTTGTCATTTTCTAGCACCATTATATAATATTTTGTTTTTATTATTTTACTGACAAAATTTGGACTAGACTTCATTACAAAATTTGGGCTAATTCCTTATTTATCATAACATATTGGTCAAGCCCATTACATAACTTGAATTCTTGTTATTGCAACAATGTTCTTGATTGGAATTGCTGATTGCTTACTTCAGAATTGCAATCATGTGCAGCACATGCTGTGATCTTGCACAACAAAGAGATAATTGAATTAGCAGATTCATTGACTTGTCTACCCCTGACTAAAAAAAATTGCACTGCTTGTGTGTATGTGTTGTGTTACCCTCACCAATGTTCTTGGTGGTTACCCTCGCCAACCGGAAGTGACCCTCGCCCAAATCTTGCAGTACCCTCGCCACTTCCGGGTTGGTACCCTCGCCATTTAGGTTGGTACCCTCGCCATTTTAGGTTGGTACCCTCGCCAAAATGCTGGTACCCTCGCACTGTCATTTTTCGTTTTTTGTGGTACCCTCGCCTCGAGTGAATTCTAATTTCATAGATGTCTTTCTTCATCTTGCAAGTTTGAATCTGACACTTGGCAATCGTTTATTCCACAAGTCATTAAAAGTACCTTCACAATTTGAAGGCCTCAGTCCCCCTAATTTGTCTGAAATTTCAGTTTGAAATCACGAATCGACAGTTGTAATGGCTACCCTGATGGCGAGGGTACCCCCCTCGTTAGTGCACAGTGAGAATGCGTTTGTTGATTTTCTCAAAACATTTCATTAATATGGGTGTGAGAGCCACTGGTCGGTAATCATTCATACATGTTGGCGATGGTTTTTTTTCAACAGGTACAATTTCAGATGTTTTCCATATTATTGGTATAGTACTGCAGTCAATAGACTGCTGATAGATCTTACACAATATTGCAGCAAGGGGTTCACAACATAATTTTACAATATTTCCACCAATTTTGTCAGGACCAGGGGGTCATGCAAAGCTCCAATAACATAATACAGTCAAACCTGCTCGAGCAGCCACCTATATTTTAAAGCAGCCACCTGCTGTAAGCAGCCACTTCCAATTCCTCCCAACTGATTTTGCATTGTTTTACACCTGGACTAAGCAGCCACCTGCTGTCTGTGGTTAAAGGCCAGTGTTTTCAACCCCAAATGGCCATCCTGACCTGTATTAAGCAGTCAGCTAAACAACCCCTATCTTGTCACATAACTGCCAACCAGCATCCAATTGCATAACATGATAGAGGCAGCATAGAAACAACTGACACAATATGAATTTCATTGTAGCCATATTACAATAGTATAGTTTCATTGTGTTAGTTATCTATTTAAAGTTTATTTAATTCAAATCACATCTTTTGACATCAATTAATTAGTTAGAATTTTATTATTTATTAATTTGATGGCCAAAAATATGTCCATTCATTCGCACATTGTTTTCACAGTGAATGGCAGATTTCAACCAGCTCCAAAATCACACCTCCATTAAGCAGCCACCTAAAAGCAGCCACCTAAAAGCAGCCACTTTTGTCCATTCCCTTGACTGGCTGTTTAACACAGGTTTGACTGTATTCACAAATTGTATAAAATATGTTATTCAAAGTTTCATTAGACACCAATTTAACACCGAAACAAATATTACAAATGAGTGATGACTGGACTTTCAATTTTGAGAGGTCACCTAAAATTCAGAAAAAATGACTGACCCTCCTAGCACTTGTAGCAGCTGAGTTCAGACAATTTTTATTGTTACATTATTTTCTCTGCAACATTATATGATTTATCTTTGTTGACCACTGCAATGCAAATTAAAACTAAGTATGTTTTCTTTGATATTTTACTGGTTTATCACAACTGGCTATTTTTCACATGGTTTAGAAAGAATCAGAAATTCTTACCTGACATTTTCGTTATAAATAAGGTTCTACAGCTGAATAAGTTCTACCTTTATTGTTTTTGTCCATTCACTGAATTTTATTTTTCTTTGTTGCTCCAAATAATACTTGGATTTTATTATATTATCTCAGTGTTCTTTGGTTGTTGGTCACAAGTATGATATTAGGGTAAGGTGGGGGAAATCTGGCCCCCTTTTCACATATATTCCTTTCTCAAACACTCATATTTATGAAAAAGTCAGTATGTCAATGCATGGACTGATGGAATTCATACTTCCCAACTTACCAGGAAACGTACAGATTTCAATTTGAAGCATTTGAGCCGACATCTCCAAATCAATGTTCAGCCTCTGGGGCCGGATTTGCCCCACAATTTTGGGGCAAATCTGGCCTCTTGAAGTTTGTCTACAGCTGACAGGAAAAACAATGCTTCTGAATCCAAATTTTATTCTTAAATAACACATTGAATCTAAAGGATATATTTTATCGTTGTCAAAAGATCGTTTGATCACTTTGTTTGGGAGATTTGAAAAGTTTATATATTTGACATGTTCAACAAGCCATTTATCCAAACAAAATCATCAAAAGCAACTCAAATGAATTATAATCTCCATTACCTGGCGTTTGAAAGGCACAAAAGAGCAATTTTAAGACAAAAATTATGTTTATATGCTTTTAACATCAGAATCAGAGGGGCCAGATTTGCCCCCATCAACGACGGCCGGAATTGCCCCGAATGCTGCAAAATTATGAGAGTGTCATTTTCTAAATATGTGTTATACAGTATAGTAACTTATACTGATTGGTGAAATCTTCTGTCTCAAGTTGAGGTCAAATATATTCATACAGGGAGGGCTGCTGTTTTCAAAGTTATGTGGTATCCTAAAATCTGCCTATATTGGAATGAAAATGCTTCAGATTATTTCTGGTGATTGTGTGAAAACCAAGGAGTATTTGACCTTTTGCAGTTATGGTCAAATGTGATGCCACCGTGGCCATCAGTGACCTCACCAGAAGCCCTATCAAATATATTAATATGAGGTGTTAATATTTCATCGAGTAAAAATCATTTGTGACCTCATTACGTTTGTGGTGTGACCTTTTAAATTACTTTTCCTATTAGCATTGCAAGTATGGGATATGATCAGACAAACTGCTTATGTGTCATACAGAATAACGTGGCAGAGATAGGGCCATGTCCTGACAAGAAACATTGAAGTGTTTTTCTGAAAGCACTTTTCATTCGTCTGCTGAAAATAACTATACAACCATGCTTAGTTATTCAGTTTCTCCATTATCTGTCATACATTAGTCTGGACAGGAAAGAATTGAGAAATTTGTTATTACTGTAAGAAGTACCTTGGCTGGGTTTTGCATACAGCAGTTAAACGCATTGCATCACTCTCAGGTTTAGCCAGGCCTGTCATTGTTAGATAAGCCAATGCTCCACTCACAGTTTTCCGTCTTCATCATCATTAAATATGCTCGCGCTCCGCTCTCAAGTTTGCTGGGAGGGCCATTCATCTTTAAATATACTGATGCTCAACTCAAAGTTCGGTAGAAGGGCCCTTCTATGTTAAATATGCTGATGCTCTGCATCCCCTCCTTTCTCTGCGCCCCTCCTTGCTCTGTGCCCCTCCTTGTTCTGTGCCCCTTCTTGTTCTGTGCTCCCTCCTTGCTCTGTACCCCCCTCCTTGCTCTGTACCTCCTCCTGTCTCTGTACCCCCTCCTTCCTCTGTACCCCCTTGCTGCTCTTTGCAACCTGCTTGCTCTGCGCTCCTCCTTGCTCTGTGCGCCCTCATTTCTCTGTGCAAACATCCTTGCTCCTTGCTCTGTCTGTGCCCTGGGGATTTGGCAGTAATAAAATGCAGATGGGGCCAAATTTGATGAACAAACTGAATTTGCTTTCAAAAATCGCCTCAATTTTTTTGGAAAACATTTTCTTGTTAGGAATTCAGATTTATTTGGTTCCCGTTTCTGCAACTCAAACATGTTTGGTATCATTAGAATCAGCTTGAAAAGACAATTACAATGGTATAAAAATCATAAAGATTAAATTGGTTGTGGATATTTTTACTAAAAAAATGGTTTGTGGTTTTGATGATGGTTTCCGGATTACTAGGATTAGAATGGTTCTGGTTTTCAAAATCGCGGCAGCGCATTCCTATGCAAAAGTCCTCGAAGTAACCCCCCCCCCGGCTCTGTGCCCTTTCCTTTCTCTGTGCAACCTCCTTGCCCTGTGCCCTGGTTGGGCCGGAGGGGGGGGAGGGCGCATGGTAGGGGTCTACACCGGTTCGATAAATACCGGCCGTACTGGTACAGTCTGGCCGGTTCCCGTACCGGTTTTCAAAGCAGCACTTTCGGTTCGGTGTAATAATGCAAAATCCAGCGTTTTATTGCCGAGTTTCAACAGAAAATATCCAAAAAATCATGAACTGAACTCGATATGGCCGTCATGGTGACGTCCGCTCTGATGCGAGATCAACTTTCCGGGCCAAAAAATCGTTTTCGGTTGCGGATTTCTCTAAAATGCGGATCGGGACCCGAATTTGCGGACCGACGGTACGAATCGTGTATCGATCAAGTGTATCGATGATACGTATCGTATCGAATGTCGGCAACGATATAGAGCCCTAGCGCATCGGCATGATGCTGCCTAGGGCGTATAATTGACAGGAGCCGGCCCGGACTCTCAGGTTTGGCAGGATGGCCAGTCATCATTAAAGTTACCCTGAATTATAGGGTGAGATCTCACCCAAAGTTTTCCTAATTATACATTTTCGTATGCAGCTTGCTAATATTGCTATGTATGAAAAATTTCGTTGTCTTACGATTATTTTTTCTTATAGAAATGACCCCTGGATTTATTTCGGGTACGCACTGAAAAAAAATGCTGTCTTGCTTGTTTCCTACTTTGTGACGTCATCACCATTATAAGAATTTGTTAATTTGTAGCTATATTTTTATAACAATGGTCATTGTGACGTCATCCATAATGGATGTGCTGAAGGATGGAGGAACTATCTTGAAAAATTACTTAAGGTGGCTCGATACTCGTGAATTTTCCGAGATAGGATTTTGTAAAAACAGTTTAGAACGATCCAATATATAGTTTATAGCAAGGATATGCAAACAAAAGCAGTCGCTACCAGCATTTTTTATCAAAATATTTGAGGTTATGTAAAAGAAAGTCAGTCCACGCTAACCTGAAAAACTCAATTTTTTTCTTATCTTTCTTTCTGTGAAGTTTGTCCTGCCATTCAGTGGTCATGCATCCCATATTATGAAATGAAGCATGAAATTAAAGAAGAAACTTCAATGGAAATGCTGATTACAATTTCAAAGAGATATATTTAGTTAAAAGGACTTTCTAAAGGGGCTCGGAATAAAAGTTTTGATTTTGACTATTTAAATTTTTTTTATAAACCATGGCGCTAAAAAAAATTGACGAGATAGGATTTCTCATTTTTTTGTCATTAATTTCCATATATTGTGAGGAACAATAAAATGCACAAGACAAGGTTTGCTACCGCGATAGAAATTGATATAAAAATTTATTTCTATCTCCATGTTTCTAACCCTAATAGAAGTGACGCAAATGGCAAATGAAGCGGCAGTCGCACGGAATTATAAAAAACCAAAAAAGCAGTCCACACCATAGAAATATATAGAACGGACATGAGGTTGCATGACACCACCTCGAGATGATATCACCAAATCCGCCATATTGGAACTGCCCTGAAACATGACGTCATTGTGATGTCACAACAGGAGCAACAAGATGTTGTGTTTGGCTGATTGTGACGTGACATGATGGCACTGTTACTAGTGACATCACTTTTATTGGTGACGTCACGGTTACCAAATGCCAGGCTGCCAGGCAGTTCCAAGATGATGGATTTGGTTGCTTCATCTGCTAGAGCCTCATGTCCGTTCTATGTATTTCTATGGTCCACACAGCTCAGCAGACTGTTGTTGCTATGGTGACGCCACCATTGCTGCTCCATGAGTAGCGAGCCACCTTAAGGTGGCTTGCTACTCATGCGAAGTGGTAGTTAGCGCACATTCACGCGCAGCCAGGCAGGCCCTATCTATCGTAACGTCACCACTGTGCTGACACTGCTTCAAGATCTTTTTTTAATTTTGAGAATTGCATACCTCGGCCGCTTCGTTTGCAATTTGCGCCACTTCTATTGGGGTTAGAGACTTCTCGTTTGGAGCATTAGATGCGCTATGACAAATTCTATAATCTGACGGACTTTCAGTTCTCTACTCTTACTAGAAAATTTCTGCAGGCGATTTTCGGCAAGCATGTCTAATTTCTCAAAAATGACTCTGTGATATAAATAAATTTTTGTATCAATATCTAGGCCAGTTGGGCCATATGTCTGTATCATTATATTGTTCCTCACTTTATTTGGAAGCAAATGACAAAGAAATAAAGAATTCTATCTCGTACTTTTTTTTTTGGGCTATGGTTCATAAAAATTATTTAATTTTCAAAATTGAAACTTTTTTTCCGAACCCCTAAAAAAGTTCTTTAAACTAAATATATTTCTCTGGAATTTTAGTCAGCTTTTCCATCAACCTTTCCTCTGTAATTCCATGCTTCATTTAATAACATATGATGAATGGCCACTGAATGGCATGGAAAACTTCACAGTAAAAAAATTAAGAAAAAAATTGAGTTTTTCAGGTCTGCATGGATTGACTTTCTTTCACATAACCTCAAATATTTTGAAAGAAAGGCTGGTAGCGACCACTTTTGTTTATATATCCTTGCTACAAACTATATTTTGGATCATTTTAAACTATTTTAAAGAAATCCCATCTTAGAAAGTTCATGAGTATCGAGCCACCTTAAATAACTAAATAATTTGTTTAATCAAAGAAATACTTCAACAAATTAGTGAATAATATTATTTACCAGAAGTTTATATTGGAGACCACAGGTCTCGGGCGCAGCCCGAGACCAAAGGTCTTCAAATGGTAGGAGCTGTTCTCACACAGGGATATACTGGGCAAATCTTGAGGATGGGGCAAGCTGACAGAAAGTGGCACCGTGATTGTGACGTCATTACTAAATTTTTTACTAAATGAGACACAATGGTGATGACGTCACAAACCTTGCAAGAGATGACGTCACGTCACTTCTTATCAAGCTATAAATAAACCACCAATGCTGGAGTGCATGTGTAACGTCACCAGGGAAACAAAAAAACGTTTATTTCTTTTGTTCAGGAATTTTCAATCCAGCTTGCTTTTGGTTTGATTTTTATATGGCACAAACCCACTGACTTCAAAGTGCCATTCAATACTATTTTGGGCATCAATTGCATAAGTCAATGACCAGCCAATTTACTGCCCAGTTTTCGACCAAATCCAGTTCAAAATTCATCATACTGATGGGCATGAAAGCATAAATCAATTTTAGGTTTTGCATCATGCAATGAAAAATGCTGCATCTCGTATTCAGCTTCTCAGTTCTGGATCAAGCAATTTTCCGAGTTGTCCCCAACAAAACAAGGCCCCTGCCTGTTCTTAGTCCGAGCTCTGCTTCTGATCCCAGATATGTAGGAGACTGCAATTCAGCGTCGGAGACACTTCTCCCTTCTGAACTCGATCTCTGAATTGCATAATGTAGGCCCAACACAAAAATCACCTCAATTTGAACACAGGTAAATAATCGGCTATAGTTCCATAGACAGTTATTACGTGGGGTGTCCCAAAAGTTCTGACCAATTTTTTTGGCAGACCTTTCCATTTGAAATAGCTGAATGGAATTTTCACAGAATAAATTTCAAGTATCTGGTCATCTATTTTGAAAAAATCAAGACTGTAAGAAGTGTTTAAGTTACTGTTCTGTTACCATGGTTACGAGAGGTCAGTGCACCCAGCGCAGCTCAATTTCTCAGACAAAACTCAGCAAATTAGCTGTTAAAAAGTCAGAGAATTTATAGAAAAAAAGCAAATGAGTGCAAGAAAATGTATTTCCTGATGGGCTTGCAGTCTTTTAAGATATCTTCCATTAGATTATAAACATTTATTTATATTTCAACCTGATCAGCTGAGGCAATTACCGAAGGTGTTTTCCAGCAGTTGCCTGACAGCGTTTGAGACGGTTTGGCTGAAACAATCTGCTGTCAAGAGGCAGTGCTCAAGAACCTTAGGTTCAAAACCCAATCTCATCTGCTTTAATTACCAGATTTGGCCTTCTGTAACTTTGCGTGATACTAAAATTTATATACCAGTTCAAAAATTAAAGAAATAGTAGTCATAACGAGAAATGAAGCAGTCTCCACATACACTGAAATTCCACAATTTAGGAACAGCCCAGTTTGGAGGACCCAGGTGATCGCCTTAGCACATGGGTTAAACTAATTCACAGTGACTTTAAATGTAAATGAAAAACTTTGAGATACTGTTAGGTTTCCAAATGATATTTTTCATGATCATCCATTGCATATTTACAGTTAATGTTACAATTATTCACAAGCCTGGACACTTGGATTCAGGCTAAAATATTGAGCTGCACTGGGAGCACTGACCTTTGTTTCAATGGCAACAGAAAAGTAATTTTAAAAGTTCGAACATCTACCATATTTTCAAAATGGATAGTGAAAAACCAGAAATTGATTCTGTGAAAATTTCATACAACTACTTCAAATAGAAAGGTCTGCCAAAAAATGGTCAGAACTTTTGGGACACCCCTCGTAGTATCAATCAAAGTTCCATCGAACTCAGAAATGTGATTGTGACATCATGCAAGTGTTGCATGAAATGAAGATTAGCAATTTGGTGTGTCAGAATTGGCAGCGGATCAATTTTCTGTTGAAAAATGGTCAGTTTTTAATAGAAATATCTAAGTGAGACACAGTCAGACACTTCAAATGGGGCCCTATATTTTAATGCCTTTGAAACATTTGAAATAATGTTTTATCGGTACAAATTCTTCACTAATTTAAGGAAGTAGACCTATATAATTATTCTGAAGCAGAAAAAAGGGAAAAATTTGTCAGGTAAAAATTACATCTTTCCCATCAGAAATGAGAATAATTATCTTACACAATTAAAACTATGAATGTGCTTAAATATGCTTTTCTGGTAGATCATAGTGTAGCCTACCTGTGGTCTCTATATGCTTTGGCATTATCATATTATACGGCGTTTGAAACCACCATTTTTCGCAAATGGTTGTACCATTTGGCAGGAGGGCCAGTCTTCGTTAAATATGCTGATGCTCCACTCTCAGGTTCGGTAGGAGGGAGAGTAATCGTTAAATATGCTGATGCTCCGCTGTCAAAATGTCATTTGTCAGGAGGGCTTGTCATTTGTCAAATATGCTGATGCTCTGCTCTCATGTTTGGCAGAAGGGTCACTTATTGTTAAATCTGCTGATGTTCTGCTCTTAGGTTTGGCAGGAGGGTCCGTCAATGTTAAATCTGCAGATGCTTGTTATGGGTCAGCAGCAATAAACAACACACACAGATAGTTAATGTTTACAATTTTAATAAAACAGCAAAATTATAAACTTTTACAATATTCACAAGTTTTCAATTTACTCCAAATAAACCATTTGTGACCCAGAGTAATTTTAAACCACTTATCTGTGTAAGCCTATGGCTATATTCCATATAAGGTTATAGAATCCAGAGATCAGCTGGTATTTCCAATAGTCCAATGATGTCCGTGAGTCCTGATCCAGTATTATCTCCAGGTTAATAAATGTCGAACAGTGTGATCCTATATGGTACAGGTTAATCAAATGTCCAGTCCAATGATATTCACAGTATAGCATCTTGGTGGAAACTGACTCTCAATGTTAGCTCCAAGCCGTATTTATTTGCTCATACGTTTTCCGGTTGGTACTAGACATTCTAGAAGGTATTACTCATTATGTAGACTTTTCTAGAAATGTTATTTCTTCCACAGAATATTCAACATTAAAATAAACAACTTGACAGGGTCATAATGTCAACACAATTATTTTGTTAACTGATTATGTAATCATAATAGAATAGCAATTCAGTGCTTATATATACATGTATAAACCATGCACTATTAATGTAAACAATTATACACAAAAGTAAATGATTGTGAACAATAGTAATATTAAGAAATACATGAAATACACAGTATGATTAACAAAAAATACTCATGCCATTATGAAAGTAATATTTGTATGAAAATACCCATATACATTTGGAATGATACAAAATATCCACTGTACTGTATTTACAATATTTACAAAATTTGCCATACATCACATGCTCCGCTCTCAGGTTTGGCAGAAGGGTCCGTCATTGTAAAATCTGCTGATGCTCCACCCTCAGGTTTGGCAGCAGGGTCCGTCATGGTAGATATCTTCGAAATTGAGGGGGAAGGTTAGGTCTTGGTGATGCAAGAGGGCCTTCTACTAGAGTTAAATACACAGGAGTGCTCTCAGGTTTAGTGAGATCTCTTGGCTGATCTGATGCAGCAGTGGCATAACTGTAGAGCTGAGTTTGATGTGTTCCGAATTCTGGGGGAAGGCTAGATCTTATGGGGGTACGATATTCGCCAACATCAGGTTCTGACAAATCAATCTTTGGTTGTGAAACATCAGCATGTGTTAGGGGTTGATATGTTCCTAATTCCGGGGGTAGGTTGGATCTTAAGGGGGTAAGATATTCGCCAACATCAGGTTCTGACACATCAATCTGTGGTTGTGAAACGTCAGCATGTGTTAGGGGTTGATATGTTTGGGATTCCAGGGGTAGGTTGGATCTTAAGGGGGTAAGATATTCGCCAACATCAGGTTCTGACACACCAATCTGTGGTTGTGAAATGTCAGCACGTGTTAGGGTTTGATGTGTTCCGAATTCCAAGGGAAGGTTAGATCTTAAGGGGGTAAGATATTCGCCAACATCAGGTTCAGTGTCATGTCTTGGTGCAGCTGCACTGGCATCTTGGCCACTCTGAGTTTCAGTGCGGGACCATGGTGGAGGGACTACGCCACTCAGTTGAGTGTGTGGCCTTGGTTGAGGGCAAGGGATATCAATGCCAGGCCTTGGTGGAGGGACTACGCCACTCTGTTGAGTGTGTGGCCTTGGTGGAAGGTCGGGAATATCGATGCCAGGCCTTGTTGGAGGGACTACGCCACTCTGTTCATTGCGTGGCCTTGGTGGAAGGTCGGGAATATCAGGTATGAGTTCGTAATAGTCTGAAAGCAAAATCAACATTAGTAAGCTTATTGGCATCAGTTTTTACTTTCATGCTTACTTGCAGTGCGGTATGGTTATCAAGTTACTGAAACTGACTTCCGCTTAGAATAAAAGATTAAACAAACAGTAGAATGTCAAAAAATGTAATTCAGAAAGGAATTTAACACAAGCAAAATAACTTTAAACATAGATTTTGGTGGAAACTTAAGAAATACATGACAATGTGGTAGCTCTCTTTTGAGTGTGAAGGCACGCCATGAAAAAAAAACAGGTATAGAATAGATTTTTATTGCATTGTATCAAGGAAAGTTATAAACTTATCCAGGGTGTGAAAAGGGCTTAAATATTTTTATACATAAACTGTGGCTGCATGGATCTTGACATTGACCAAAATATCATCAGATGTCATTAGAGCTAATGAAAAGAGATTTAGAATGCATTGTGATACTGGAAAAGGAACTGCGGTCAAAATGTGTGCAGTGGCTCCATCTTTGGCAAGTGGTATAATTAGTGGTCTGAGTGCTCAGTCATGAGTGAATTGTACGATGCATATGTGACTAGCCAGTTAAGAATGATATTAGAAATATAAATTAACTGTATCCCGTAACTTTGGAGTATCTGCTCCATGGAACCTTATCAAAATCTAATCAGTTCTTTGCTTTAGTGATTGAAAAAATCCTGCAGAATTTCATTAGAAAGTCTCAAGCGGTTATTCCTCAATCTCCTTAAGAGAGAGACAGATGGACAGAGAGCTAAACAGACAGACAGACAGACGGACAGACATCTGTGAATGGAAATATTAGTCCCTTCCTTTGGTGGGCCTAACTTACTGGATTAGACTCATGAGAAGCAGTTGCTGCATTTCATGTAAGGACAAAATGTTGATAAGTTACATCGTATCAAGTTGATACATACTTTCCTCCTCGTCCTCAATCTTTCCACTTCCTCCGTCACTACTTTTTGGCAGTGCAATTTGAGCATGCTGGTTCGGTCGGCACTTGCTGCATTGTCCTCTGGAAAGATTGAATTATATTATCCTTTTTTTAAGTAGTCCTAGGCAGTTATGTTGTCACAGCCTCAACATTACCTTTTGGTTATTCAACCAAACGCAATATTTTCCCTCATGAATTAAAAGAGCAAGTTTTTGAATTAGAGATGAGTCCTTGAGATTATTAGATAAAAATTAGTACAAATATCTACAACAACCAACCATGAGACTCACCTCTTGATGCAGACGTAAGTGCAGAAGGCTACAATGAGAACCAGTGTAACTGGTATGAGAGCCAGTAATGTATCTGGAAAGAAACATGAAAAGTAATAAGGTCAACTAAAACAAGAAAGATCAATCTATGTATTGTTGGCTGCAAATACCATTGTCTCAACCCAAAATATCAGGGCCTGTTACATCGTAAGAAATATTACCCTTAAGGGGTAATATTTTAAGCAATGGTTACAATATCACCTGAATTTGCCTGATGACATCATGAACAAACAATGTCCAACACAATGGGATTTTTATGTCGACATGATGATTGTTTGTAATTACAGAAAAAAGTCTCAATTTATGACTATTTTTGTCAAGGAACTTCGTAAAATATCACAAGCTGTTGTGTGAATTAATATCAATCAAGCCTGAAGTGTGATATTACTTCACACAACAGCTCGTGATATTGTTACTCAGTGACTCTGACTTGGGTTGTTTTTTTCTAATGTCGATGCTATAAGTAGGCGGGTCATTCTACAGAAATGTTCCTATTTGGGTGGCAATTTTGCTGTTTTTCAAAATCTTAAAATGCATGATTTAATCAGTGTGAAGGTCAAGATAGGTTCTGAAAAACATCTGGCAATGGTTGCCATGATTCTTTCTTCAATTTAAATTTTTGCTAAAATTAACACGCTTTTCCTAGAAGTCATTACTGCAACAGTAGCAAATTGTTGCGGTGATGACGTGTTGCGGTAATGACAAATTCAGCTTTGGTATATTTTAAAGAGGCCCAGCAGCACAGAGAGCATGGGAGGTAAAAGGAATGTCAACTAGAACAGCATCACTTCATGGCAGTCAAAGAAAAATTTTGCTGCATTCCTCTCTTGATTGTTTAATGTCTGTTGTGGTAATGACGCATAATAAACCTACTCGCTCAAATTAGGGGTTTTAAATGGACACAAAATCTCTTTCGCACGTCTGATTTTCTTCAGCAGACAATCTTGCTATCAAGCTGCTCGAGCAGTTGTATTATGTCAAGTGACTAATGACATCACTTGTATAAGAAAATGAATGGTGCCAAAAATAGTACTATGCTGTGGTAATAACAAAAAAAACTCAGGGACAGACTTTGCAGCTAATTTTCTCAAAATTCAATGGGGAGTAAAAAATTTAAGCAAGCCCATCATTTAAAGGACGTTGTTTTGGCTACATTCATATTAAAATTATAGCATTTTCAGACAATTTTACAGATATAGCAGGGTTGAATTTGCAGAAATGGGTGCAGGGACATGCAAAAAACAGGTACAAGTGCGACTTTAGGCAGTAAAATATTGTCAAAAATATATATGAATGACGAAATTAACACTTAACATTTTTGTATGGTCCTGCTTGCGACCACTAACTTAAAAAAAAGTGATAAAGAAGCTTTTATTATTGATTTAATGACATTTGAAACCTATTGACAGAAATAGGAACATTTCTGTAGAATGACCAGTGGCGTAACTGGGAGGTCTCGAGCGGGGGGGCACCTGGGGGGGCACGCGATTCTCTGGGGGGGCACCCACTATACTAATTTTATATTTTAGCCAGAGTTTGAAAGTTCATATGGGGGGGCACCTGGGGGGGCACAGGTCCAATATGGGGGGGCCTGTGCCCCCCGTGCCCCCATAGGGACGCCACTGAGAATGACCCCGACGCTACTTCCAATAGGAGCAGAGCAGTGCTGTATAATGCTTCTCTCAATATCCCAGAGCAGGTTAAATGTACCGTCAGTGTCTGTTACTATGATTGAGTATGAGGCACAAGTGGATTCACCAGTAGACATCCTTCCGAGCAGTTACGTAAATCAAAACTTTTGCTACGTAATTATTTTGCTTAGAATCAAACGTTGCGCCAAATAACATATGACAAAGGTAGGGCAAAGGTAATTTCCAAACGTTGCACTCAGATTGAAAACCAAACGTAGGTCACAACCTTAGTAAGAGGTTAGCAGATAGTTTGTTTTATAGTTTGGTTGTGAGGTTGGAAGAACGTTTGGTTGTAATGTTTGGCTAAACGTGTCAGTCATACGTAATCATACCTTTGGTTGAGAGGTTTGAAGAACGTTTGACTATCACGTACGACCATACCTTTGATTCATAGGTTTGTCGAACATTCATTTGGGAGGTTTTTACAACCTTAGACTATTACGTAAGTCATACCTTCGATTCATAGGTTTGAGGAACGTTTGACTATTACGTATGACCGTACCTTTGATTCATAGGTTTGTCAAACATTAATTTGAGAGGTTTTAACAACCTTAGACTATTACGTATGACCATACCTTTGATTCATAGGTTTATCAAAGGTATGGTCGCACATTTGGCAATACGTAAGTTCAAAGGTTTCTCCAACGTGTTTTTGATATGTATGGACAACGTTTGAAAGTAATGTTCAGGGCAAACGTCTGATCATACGTATCTGCCAAAGGTTTGTTGAAGGTTTGCACAAAGTTGCAGAACCTGGGATCCTGAGGCTCAGAGAGCCTTGTAGCGCCATCTATTCCATACCTAATTCAATTTATCTGGTAACTTTGTGAGCATAAAACCTCCAACAGGATACTTGCTGGTGGTAATTGGATGAAGCCATAAAGAAGTAGTAGCGACACCAGTTACAAAAATCAGCAAATAAATATCTCTTAAACTGTGTAAGATCAGACTGGGCAAAAAAAAATTCCCAAGTACTGCTCACCAACAAACGACCAAGAGAGATTCATTTAAGACCGGAGTTGAAGTGAGCTTAATTGCAGCTCTCCTGAATGCCACCTATCCAAGGCCTATTTGGATTGGGATTTTTCCAACTCTTCAGAGTTGAAGTATTAATCCCTCACAAGGTAAGTGAATATTCTTATTTTTTGTAGTCCTTAAATGGACTGCAGACTGCTTGGTAAAACAAGGAAGAAAGTCTGCCTATTTTGGAGCCACCTTCAGTGCTTGCTGCCTGGCTCTGCTCTCTCTATCTCTCTGTTTTCCTCTTCTCTTCACTGCTTTAATTCATGTTTTCTCTTTGCAGGTGTTCAACAAAAATCCAAACCATGCACAAAACCCAAATAAATAAAAAAAATCTTGAACCCCCCTCCCCCCAAAAAAATCCCTGCAGCAAAATCAAATGGGAACTTTCTCTAGTCAACCATAATAAGGGCTTCATTTAATTTTGTTGTTCCACGGGGCCAGCAGCCTGGCTGGACTGCCAGAACCAATGCGGCGGCCCCCCCGGTGAAATCAGAGCGCTCCGCCCCTGGCTGGCGCCCCCCTGCTTGCACTGTCAAGAAATCAACATGTTCCACATCGCCGATTAGACCGGGTGATTCTGAAGCATACACTGAGTCTGCAGCAACCAGAAGGAGTCACTTGACTCAGACACATCCTAGAATCAATAATTCCTCGTTAAATACAGTGTTACGGTGGTATAGAAGGTGTTCTGGGCCGAAATAAACGTAGGCCTAATCCACACAATCGGGCAGCCATGCCGCGTCCTCCTCCGATTCTTGCGCATGCGCAAGACACAGCGGGCTGAGCTGGCCTGCCATGCCTGACGCCCCAGAGGCGTATAACGACAGTTCCTAAAACGTGGGGGGTACGTTGACATCAGAGGTTGGAGAAATACGCAATATTTACGATATATACGTACATAGTAATCTCGTAAGCATTTGTCGACAAAATGCGTAGTTTTCAAACGTTGGGTCAGATGTGGATTGGAGGTTTAATGCTTCCTCAGACCAACGTTCCTCAAAGGAAATTGTCCACAAGGGATGGTACATACAGGCCTACATGTAGAAGAGTTGAGGCCCATTGCCATACACAATGCAACTACCAGTACAAATTCATGGATTTTATGGAACTACCAATGTGGCAGCTTCAACCAGTGTGCTAGATGGTGAGGGATGACTGCAAGGATCATGAAACACTGCAGGTATTGTGGAAAAATTAGTGAAACCACTGTTAAATATAGTGGTCAATCCCCAAGGCCTTTTGTTTACATTCCTAGTTTCACACTGGGCTGCAACTGGGAGAAAAGGCTTGGACTGTTAATTTGACCATCAATTTGGAATTACCAGAGAGGAAATAACCTCTCTATTGCTTGACAAGAAAATCACGGGACTCATGCAATTGAGAGTACTGGGAGCTACTGGGCAGGGGCACCATAGCCCTGGGACCTATGCGTGAGCATGGGTAATGGGTCTTTCCATTCAAAATCTTGAGATTTTGACAGTACATTGGGAGAAGTAGGACGGCAAGAAAACTAAAGCACCAATTTAAAAGACAAACAAATTTTCATTTACCTAACACACTACTCTACTGACGGCACTGTATCTGAAGGCATTCTCTCATTGTTGAGTGGGAGAAAATCACTAAAAAAGACAGAGAAATCCTCGAAAAATGAGAAGTTTCAGCCATCAAGCTCGATCAGATCTGTGATGTCACCACTGTGACGTCACCATGCCTCTGTTATGACATCACCATTGATGCTTGTGACATCAGCACTAAAGCTAGAATTCTGACCAATCGGAGATGGCCATTTTCTCAATGCATAAGGACAAAAATTCATCTTTGGAGTTCAGAGGACAACTGTGAGGATATCAGGAAAACTGAAATCATGGAAATAGGTGCCGTCAGAAGCAAATTTTGTCTATTTTCTAAATGTGTTTTTGATTTTGGCATGAGTATAAAACCAGTAGAGAAAATTGATTTCTCCCCAACCCTTTCTTTCAAATCTCATGATTTTTCAATGGGACGATTCATGACCCCTGTCCCACAGGGGTCCAGGGCTAGGGGCACCCCATGATCTGTTATACCAATTATCTATTATGCAACAGGTGCCCGGCTGGCTGGCAGACTGTCAGCTAGGATTTTCCCAGCTGGCAAAGTTGTCAGCTGGTAGTCAGTTTTTGGCGTTCAACCGATAAAATTTGCAGTCAGGTAATGAGAAAGCAATTGAGGCGGCTGGCTGGTGAAAAAAATTATTCCTATCAGCTGGCTGGGAGGTGCTGAATGATGCTTGAGCTGGCTGGCAACCCAGCTGGCAGCATAACAGATATTTTCTCCCAGTTCTATAAAAAAATTTTATCTACATGTCACAAAAGATGTGCAACCAAGAACTTACACTGATATGGGCATTATAATAAAACACTCATGAGGTGCCCTTGCTTTGGTAATTTTAATTGATAATCAAATTACCAGTCTAAGCGTTTTCCTCCTGTTGCAGCCCAGTTGAGGCCCATTGCTATACACAATACAACTACCTACACTATGGTTGTTCAGAATCAGAAAATGTTTGATTTTCATATGTTTACAAACTTTTTCCCATGCTCTTGACCCTGATCATGAAACACTGCAGGCAGTGTACAAAAAATGGTTAAAACATCATGTTCAGTCCTCAGAAGTTCTTTTGTTTGCTTTTTTTAATGGAGTTGTTTCTGACTCTTATCTATTAGGTATGAGAGGCCCATATATATACCAGCGAATCCAACCGTGGTATGAGGGGCATTCAGAAAGTTCAGAGCCTTTTTTTTTTTGAGGACATGAATGTGCAATGACAAAATGGACCTCAAAGTGAACCCTATAAGGCATGTTTTTTTTTTCATAGAAAGTATCACGAAATGTATTCAGTGTCCATATATGATTACTTTGATTTCATGACTTCTGGTTTCAATGACAATAAAAACATATGTATGCGTTAAAAAAACAGAACAAATATGTTAGGCCAATGACAAAATAAATTATATTATTAATATCCGACAGCAATGCTTACACTTGAAGACGTCTTGTGCAGCAGGAGTGGTTTGGGCAGGAGTGGCAGAAGTGGTCTCTACAAAAGACAAACATGTTGAACAAATAACTGAAAACCATCACATCTTCAATTCTTCTGAACTCACCTGACATCACGATAATGTCTGAGACGTCACACTGATGTCACACTGATGTCGCACTGATGTCACACTGACGTCACACTGACATCACACTGATGTCACACTGATGTCACACTGATGTCACACTGACGTCACACTGACATCACACTGACATCACACTGACGTCACACTGACATCACACTGACATCCCCAGATGTAAATATAGACCAAATTGCCCTCAGGGTAAATGTATTCTTAATTATGTATTTGAAAATGAACTGGTTTATCATATTTATGTTAATCCCATATACGTATGTATACATTTGAAAATATTTTGTAACGGGCCACAAAAATGCAATTGATGTTGATGTTCCCCAGCTCCCGGTAGTCGCCAAAATATTGGTTTTGATGTTTGGACAAAATGTTCTGATTACCATTGGCCTTATAGTTGTTTAACTTTATTTTTTGGGCAGAAGAAGCCGAACATCAATGGCTCAATAGAAATTATTTTTTTACAGCAGGCCTATGTAATGTCTTTATCGGCAAGTGTCAATAGACTCAATACAGTCACCCATGAGCACTTGGAGCTATGTTCTAATGGTGATGTTATGAGAATATAAGTATTATAAATACTTATAACGTCACAACTATTAATATATTCTGGTGCTCGTGCAGTCACCTATATAACCTTCAAAAATGGTTATATTCTGCATACCCAGTCCAATGCACTCCCGACCCTTCCACATGCCCAGTTAAGTGAGATCTTAATAACTGACATATCGATGGTGAAAGTGCAAAACCTCGTATGTCAAAATTTAGCTGTTTTTAAATTTTGGGTGGAATGACTATTTCAATATCCAATACATGTTGTCAATTGGTCACCTTGCCAGTTTGCTATTTTTGGAAGCTGTAACAGACTGATTTCACCAAACCTTGTATGTCGATTTGTTCCAAATAGTGAAAGTGCAAACCTTGTAACTCAAATCAGAACTTTTAAGCACATATTTAGAATATTTCAACTTTTTTTGAAAAATTATGATTGTGGTATGTTTATTATGGCTCGCAGGAAATTTCCTTTTTAAAAATTTTTTACCTCCCTATATTTGTTTTGGTGATATTAGCTATTGAAAAATTGAAAAAGAGCGTGCACAAAAATTTGAAAAAAGTGTCATTTTCCTCATTTTTACTATTGTTGCCACTGATTAAACTGTTGTTATTTATCATGGTCAAATTATATTTTTTACTGTTTACCTATACATTAGAAGTACATTCAATTCGGCAAGTTGCTTTAAAATGTGATAAAAAACCGAGTTACAAGGTTTTGCACTTTACTAACTTGTAAGAAAGTGATAGATAGATAGATAGATAGATATGGTAAGTGCAGCCCTCTAAGCCCAGTTCTGGGCACTCACGAGGGTTGATTGATGAAATGAGAGAGAGAGCAGGAGTCCTCAACATGTTACACATTTACCCCATGTGAGGGATCTTTTACTTGTCCAGCACAGACACTGATACAAGGGGCCGCCAATTTAACGTCTCATCCGAACGACATCCAGCAGGGATTTTGCTCATGAAGGTACACTGAAAATTTCGGGTTCCCGAACCTGGAGTCGAACCCATGCAGGCAAAGACCTTCAGCGGAGCAGGCGGGAACCTTAACCACTACACCACCCAGCTGCCAAAGTGAAAATGCAAAACCTTGTAACTCGACATTTTCAATCATATCTGATGGTAAGATCAATGCTAGGGGCCAACGACCTTTGACACAAAATTATGCCATAACAGGGTGTCACTCTCTATAAATCAGGTTGAGCCTAACTCACATATTGATAAAAATTACCATAAAAAAAGATTGGTGACAGTTTTTTCCAATTTCTGAAAAACGGCCTTCTTTTTACATACGAGGTTTTGCACTTTCAACATCGATATGCAAATACAAGTACCAAACTCATTGCGGGCTTGCAAGTCAAAATCCAAAAATATGGACAAGCACATACATGAAGACAATATCAGTGGATTAATAAAGTAAAAATTCCCTATATATATATAGACGTTGAAGAAAGTTGAGTGTTCTTTTGTTGTATTTGAGTGGAATTATGTATCTTTTAAAAATGTGTTACATGTCACTGGGTAAAGGTAAAATTAAAGTGGATTATAAGTAGAATTAGAGAGATCTAAAGAGAAGTACTGGGGTGTATCCTTAATTGTCATAAAGAATGGGACACTTAAGGATTACTTCAGTGTATGGTGGTCAATTGCAATCAAGTGGTGTGCATGCAACTGACAACTGCAAACTGATGGCATCATCTTCTGCTCAGCCAGCACAGAAGATGCAAGGGACTGCAAAAGGGTATTACATAAGATAATTTAAGAATATTGTGAAAATGTAGAATTATTGCATACTGACCTGATGGTTGAGCTGGAGGTCCAACCAGCACAATTCCCCCTATACCATCTGATGAGACAAGATGCAGCAGCTGATCACGAGCAGCATTACGAGCATCCTTGGCCAGACGCCAAATAGCACCCCTTAAAAGAGAAGAAGAAATTGGAATAATGTTTGTACATGAGCGAACATTGAGTAATTATTATATAAGCAAGCCAAATAATTTCTCAATCTGTTTTTTAGTTCTTTGCAGACAGGCTGT